>VWZX01003974.1:26047-39291 GCA_013399015.1 Galbula dea | reverse complement strand
TCCAACCGTAATGATTCTGTGATTCTGTGAAATTTTCACTGATGAACACTGTTTCATGTTAAGTCAAGGAAGCAAACCAGAAAACTGCCTTTCAACAGTATTGCAGTAAGTGCATATATGAAATAGTGGAAATGTATTTATTTCCCTCATCTGTCTCATTCAGAGCTATCTGACATGAAAAATGTAGACACAGTCCTCCACCTGGGATTTTTCCAAGGTTGGCCCATGTCTCAGTCAAAGACATGCTTACTTGAATTGAAAAACCTTAGTATTCAATTAAAAAATATTGGATTTTAACACGTTTCTGTGTTTATAAAAAGATTCTGAGTGGTCTTTTTCCAGCAGGGGAACAAAATCCTCTTTCAAAATGGTGTGTGCCGCAGGATGGACTTATTATATTCATATGTTATATTAATATTATTAATTAATTAATAGCATTATATTAATATGCTATATTAATAACAAAAGAAGGACGAATGAAACCTTCCATTCTCTAATGGATGCAGAAGGAAACTTAGTGACAAAAGATGATGACAAGGCTAAGGTTCTTAATGACTTCTTTTCCTCAGCATTTAGTTTTAGGACTAACTATATAGAGGGAATCCACTCCCTAAAGCTAGGAAACGGACTGGGAACAGAATAACCCCCCCACAATCCAGGAGGAGGTGGTCAGTGTCCTTCTGTATCACCTGGATGTGCACAAATCCATGGGGCTGGACAGGATGCACCCAAGAAAACTGAAAGATCTGGCAGGCGTGCTTGCCAAGCCACTTTGCATCCTTTTCCAGCAGTCCTGGCTGACTGAGGAGGTAGCATCATAAGAAGGGATGGAAGGATGATCCAGGAAATTACAGACCGGTTAGTCTGACTTCTGTATCAGAAAAGCTGATGGAGAAGGTCATCCTGAGTACAGTTCTGTGGCACATGCAGAACAACCAGGGGATCAGGCCCAGTCAGCACAGATTTATGAAGGGCAGGTCCTGTTTGACTGACCTGATTTCCTTCTATGACAAGGTGACATGTGACAAAGGAAGGGCTGTGGATGTTGTCTATCTTGACTTTAGCAAGGCATTTGACACTATTTCCCATAGCATTCACTTATAGAAGCTGGCCGCTCATGGCTTGGAAGAACACATGCTTTGCTGGATAAAAAATTGTTTGGATGGCCAAGTCCAAAGAGTTGTACTCGATGGAGTCAAATCCAGTTGGGGGGGGGAGTCATGAGTGGTGTCCCCCATGGCTTAGTGCTGGAGCTTCTCCTGTTCAACATCTTTATTGATGACTTAGATGAGAGGATAGAGTGCACCCTTAGTAAGTTTGCAGATGACACTAAGCTGGGTGGGAGTGTCGATCTGCTTGAGGGTAGGCAGGCTCTGCAGAGGGACCTAGACAGGCTGGATCGATGGGCAAAGGCCAGTTGTATGAGTTTTAATAAGGCCAAGCTGCTGTCCTGCATTTTGATCACAACAGCCCCTGGCAGCAGTACAGGCTTGGGGAAGAGTGGCTGGAGAGCTCCCCAGCAGAGAAGAACCTGGGGGTGTTGATTGACAGCCAGCTAAACATGAGCCAGCAGTGTGCCCAGGTGGCTAAGAAGGCCAATGGCATGCTGGCCTGTGTCAGGAATAGTGTGGCCATCAGGAGCAGGGAGGTGATCTTGCCCTTGTACTTGGTGCCAGTAAGGTCACGCCTTCAGTATTGTGTGCAGTTTTGGACACCGCAGTAAAGGAAGGACATTGAGGTGCTGGAGAAGGTACAGAGACAGGAAACTAAGCTTATCAGGGGTCTGTAGAACAGGCCTTATGAGGTGAGGCTCAGGGAGCTGAGGCTGTTTAGCCTGGAGAAGAGGAGGCTGAGGGGAGACCTTATCACTCTCTTCAGTTACTTGAAAGGAGGTTGTAGAGAGGTGAGTGTTGGCCTCTTCTCCCTTGTAACTAGCAATAGGACTAGAGGGAATGGCTTCAAGTTGTGCCAGGCAGGTTTAGTTTAGATATTAGGAAAAATTTCTTCACTGAAAGAGTGGTGAAGTAGTGCAATAGGCTGCCCAGGGAAGTGGTGGAATCACCATCCCTGGAGATTTTCAGAAAACAGGTAGATGTGGCACTTAGGGGGATGATTTAGGGCCAAGGGTAGTGTCAGGCTATTGGTTGAACTTGATGAACTTGAAGGTCCTTTCCAACTGTGATGATGCTTCTGTGTTTCTGTTATGCACGCGTCAGTCCTACTCCATGCATTTATTTGCTTTCGGAATGGTTTTTACTGTAGGCTTAAGCCCTTGTAACTAAAAGCATGGATTTTTATAAGGAATGATCTATAATAAGTTATAGATCCCAAAGTGTCTGTCCAAGGTGACAGCATATAAGCATGACTATTTAAAAAGTGAATCAACTTTTATTTCAAGGAAAATGGACTGAGATTCTGGAGTGCTGTGTAAAATTTCAGTTTGGGGCTAAGTTTGCCACATGTCTATGCCAGTTTCATCTCCATGAGCTCGGACAACAGAGGTCATCGATAGGGTCGTATGGCTTCATCCCACTGATTGATTGAGGAGAAGGAAGACATGTCTGTAATGGCAGTAATAAGGAACCAAGTACTGCCCTGTCCTCTGTCAGTTCATGTTCTTTATCCATACACTTCCACTTCTGCCTCTTAACACAGCTGATGTTGACACAGAGTTTTACTATGTAGACTTACCTTGACTCACAACAGCAACTGTAAGTAGCACGGTTTCATTTATAATGTTTCCTAAAACTGCTGCTATACTTTTGACTGCATTAAATTAGAAGCTTCTGTAGCTGCATATTTCAGGGATGCAGAAGGCTGGTTGTGTTCTCAATATTTCTTTTGATGTTAGGCAGCTCAGGATAAGATAAAATTGTGAATGCTCCTTGGGTTATAACTTGAATTTACAATCTTGACAGCTCTGCTCAGGCACAGTGCCAAAAAGCTCTTGGTACATTTAAACGACGATTGGATGAAGTGATATTGTCTCCTAAGGGACAACAGAAAACAACTTGGCCTTTCAGAAATGTTGCATTGATGTGCTTTCCTAGGAACATCAAGTCTAAGTATGGCAATCTCCTGGTAAAGTATCTCCGGGGATTTCTAGGTTATGATAAAACTGCTGGATGGAACAAAAATAAGGAAAAAGAGAAATGGGAAAGCTGATTCTGATTAAATACTCCTTAAATCTGCAGAAATAATTTCTCTGAAGGAAAAGTGATTCTTTGTTCATTAAATAACATATTGTGAGGACACTTCTGTAGTAATTGTTGTGTGATGTAAGGGCATGATGGACTCACAGTGTTATCTAAAACTTGTCATTGTCAGATAATAGCAATAAATTTGGCATTCTTCATTTTTATAGCAGTAATCTCTGTTCCATCTTCTGCAAAATGAATATCAAAATCCAATCTCATAAGTCATGCTGCTGCATCCACATCAAAAGGCCAAACAAGGAAAATGTGGGATGAATAAGATAGACAGTTTGTATGGAAAGAGGCATAGATAAGACTGTGATGTTCAATGCTGTCTTTGCCTTGGTCTTATCTGATGATCTCTCCAGAGTGAGGATTCAAAGAGAAGAAGAATAACCATTAATTGAATAAAGTTTGAGTAAAGGATTATTTGCACAAACTCAACCCTTGCAAGGCAATGGCACTCCACAGGCTTCACCTAAAGTTGAGGAAAGAGCTGGCCAATGTAGGGTCTGCTTCAAGCATTTTGAAAGGCTATGGAGACTGGAAGAAGAGTCACAACAACTGGAGAAAGGCAAATACCCTTTCTGTGTTCAGAAACGAGAAGAAAGATGATCTGAGGAAGTTCAGGCCAGCCAAACTCACTTTGCTTCCTGAGATAATCATGACATGTCCCCTCTTGGGCATCACTGGGTACATTAGTGAGAAGAAGGTGATTGGGACATTCAGCATCATTGACCAGGTGTGAATCATGCCTGAACCTGCTGGTTACCTTGTGTGATGAAATGATCAGATTTGTTGAAAAGCGGAGAACATGGGAAATCATTTATGTTGTCTTTGGAAAGGCTTCCAATTGCTTCCCACATTGTCCTTGAATCCATGTTAAATGCTAGAGTCTGGGTTGATGATCTACCAAGTGGTAAAAATACCTTCTTAGGTGGTCGAGCTCAGAGAGGATGGTCACTGGGCCGTATCTGCCTAGGGGCTGATGGCCTCCAGGATCCCACAGGATCAGCTCTGGGGCCTGTCTTGGCTACTGTCTCTAGTTGTGAATGGTGGTGGTCATGAAAGTCACTTTGTCAAGTTTGTAGGTAAACCAAGGCTGTAGGACTGGGGTTGATTCAGATGGGAGCACACAGAGCTTCAGGACACCTAACAGCACCTTGGTGTCTGTAGGGTGGTGATCAATGAGATGGGGAAAGGGACAAGCTCTTTTCAGCAGTGCCAGGCTGCATGTAAGAAACTCCTTTTGCTTTCCAAGGACAATAGCCAAGTCCTGCAGGAGCTGCCCTGAGGGACCTGGGTCTCTATCTTTGAAGGTTGCAAGACCAGAGCTGAGATACTGCTTTGTGCAAGTGGTGAGTGAGGAGCCTCATGGGGCCCCTGTCTCCCCCTTCTGCTCTGGGAAGTGGCTTTACTATTTTGTGAAGCAGAGAACAATAGACAGTTTTTTTTTAAACTACAGTTGAAAGTTTCACATAAGCACAGTTCTGATTAAATGGTAGATGGAATTTTCACAGTCTTTGCTTTACTAAAACATTTTTTCGTTTTTAGGCAATAAAGAGAATGAATCAAACCTGTGATCAAAATGCTGTGACTTTACAGTAGCAAAGACAAGGGCAACCTGCTCTGATATCCTTGAAGCTAACTGCAGTCTGTATGTCAGGTGCCATGGTCTTTGCTTAGACACATTTACACATCTGCAAAGCCATTGGGAAAGTGTTACCATCCTGATTTCTTAGTATTTTGAATTTACTTTGTGTGAGTGGAAATTGCAACTTAAAAATTGGAATCTCATTTTGTTTTCTGGCAGCAGTGAAGTTTTGGCAATTTCCAGAAAAAAATAAAAGAGATTTTTTTTTTCACTTACCTAAGACTGAAAGAGGCATGGATGAACAAACTTTTAAATGTCTTTCTCAAAATAGACCCTCCACTCTTTTCAGACTTTGACAAAGGTGCCATGACCATTACTCTGATTTCTGGATCATTTCCATGACAATGTTTTCTCATTCACGTTCATTTTGCTTTTGATCTATCAGCCTTGCTACATATGTTCTTATTCAGTTTTATCCAGACAGACACTTGTCTATAATGTGAGGTCTATCCATTTTGGTATACCCAAGAGATTTTACAGTGTTAGCAGTCATGTTAAGTAGCAAGCAGAGGCCAGCAGATTGATTTGCTATGGCAATAGAAAAGAATCTGATACTGGTAGGTCTAGCTGAAGGCTCATGCTTCACCCAGCAGGCTTTGGAAGATTGCATTGTTATTTCATTTTTTTCGGGGCTTAAAATAATGTGATAAATGACCTCTTGTCTTGCTTTGTAGTCTCTCTTTGCTCTATTTATTTGTTGCCACCATGCTCCCATGAATATTTCATCTACAAAACATTGCCCAGCAGGTTACCTGCACATTAATGTTTAAAAAAGCAGAATTGTCAGCACCAAGCTTTTGAAGAGGTTTTCCATTTATACATAGCAGAACAATAGGAAGGGTCAGAATAAGCTTACTGACTTAAAGAAGCGGTGGAGGAGGAGATAGTAAACGGACATGAAGAAAACGAATCATTCTGCAAGCTGCTGTAGGCATTAAAATACATACATGCAAATATTTCTTTTTTCTTGGTCATTTTAATTGTGATGCTGTGTTATGTCTTCATAAAACACTTAGGAAAGACACTGCAGATTCACTGACTTCATTGCCATGACCAAAAGGAAAAAAGACTACGGAAGAAAATGATCAGCAGGCATCATACATACAGCTCATTCAAGCCAGATGGAAGCACTGTGCACTGTGTGGCAGAACGTTTTTCTGTAGAGAATGAAATACTGCTACAATAAGGATCCTGATGAGATCTGAGCTGTGTCAGTCTAAGACAGGTCATCTACATGTACTTTTTGCATTGTAGTGACTGACTGCAGAGTCTGGCACTAAACAATTCCTAGATGTATAGTTATCCAAGATTTCATGCTCCCAAGGTGTTTTAGAGACTGCATATTAAAGCAGATTACTGAGAAAAAAAGTTTTGTGACCTCAATCCTATGCTTTGCAAAATATTAATTATATTTGTATATTCTGTTGTTAAAAACTGACTGGCTCATGGAGAAGCAATGGTGATGTGAAGTAGGAAAAAAAGGTAGAAAATTTGGTAAGGTGTAGGAAAAAGGAAGTATTTGAGTTTTATTTGGACAGAAGAGCTGACAGGTAGCTGCAGTTCAGTGTAATTCTTTCAAACCATTGATGATTTTGAAATGGGCATGCTAGTTTTGGTATTGTAAAGGTCAAGGAAAAGTTCCTCAACAGCAGGAGCTCCAGTCCTGCATAAGTGCAGGAGGATTTTGTGTGCTTAGTTAGGGTGAATCCTAATTTTTCCCAAACCTGGTGTCAGCATCCTATCGGTTATCCCTAATTTGGCAGGTGGATTCTCCTCACATGTCTTGTGGATTAGAGCCAGCCCCAGTGCCTAGACCTCAGTCTGCCACTGCCTCTTTCAAATAGACGGAGTATGAGTCTTCTCAACTTTGAGTATCTGCAGGAGGACCTCTGTATGTATTAATGTGAAAAGATACACACAACCTTTCAACTTCATGTCTATAAAGAGTCAAACTATGTACATAGTTGTGTCTATGGAACAACCCTCTCCTGCAGCCAAGACAATTAAGATAAAGACAACACAAAATTATTAGGCCAACTCAAACAGAAGTTGAGTTTATGCAGAAGCTAGTGTCACTTTTGGAAGTGCTTCATCCTTCTAACACCGTGCTAGTTCACTTCCTGCACATACAAATCACAGCTTAGTATCTGGCATCTGATATTTCAGATGTGTTAGGTGGGATTCAGTGGCTTGGTAAAGCAAAGCTTTCTAATACAACTTGTGATCTTCCTGTGCACAAAAGACAAAGGCTTCTCCACCCAGGTTTGGTTTATATATTGTCAAGAAATTTTTGTCCCTACTTCACAAAATTGTGCAGCTCAGGTGAGAAGCTTTGTACCTGTATGCAACTCTTTATCTTCCTGTGTCATTTTGCAAGTCAAGATTGGGTATATAGGGAAGACTAAACCTCAGCAAAACACAGCAGAAAGACGGTCATTATCCCTGAAAGAACCCATTTTCGCCTTGCACTGTCCCATCTGTGGGGCAACATGGTGCTAGGCCCATCATCATCAGACAGTACAGGTTTAGCAAAAGAGAAACCGAGCTCTTGCTTTGTCTGAAATGAAGATTACAGATGTGCTAAAAGAACTGTAGAAAGGGTGAATAAGTAACAGCTGTGCAGATGGAAGGTACTGAATAATCCTTTTAAAAAAAGTTAGTACAAGAAAGGTAGGATAAATCCTTCAGCGGTGCAAAATAGTACATACAATAGACTTTCAGCAAACACCTGCTCTTCTGAAATAAATGACTATTTCACAAAATACCTCTGTTCTATGGTTTCCTTCATGATTAATGAGTAATTCCTCATAGTAGGTCCATGGTAACAGAAGAAAGTCACTTTCTCTCCCAGTATTTCATAGACCATTGTCTTACACCAATAAAACAGTAGCAAAGTACACTTCTGATACAATTATTACACTCTTCAATTTTACCTGGTTTTGAGACATTGTCCATGTTTTTACCTTCAGCTGTGATGAACAGAGTGGTGCATTAATGCTGTAGAATCCCACTAATCATATTACTGTCTTATGTCCAGCTGCCTTATTTGCTGCCTTTTGGAAGTACAAGCAGAAAATTGTTATAATAGTTCAGCTGTCTTCTCTCTTTATCTCTTGTGCTTGCCATTTAAGAAGAAACAGTGATTCATTTGCAGCATATCAGTGAAAAGTGTATTCTGAATCTTCACTGAAACTCAGGAAAGCACCTGGGATCTACAATCTCTGCTGAGAAAAGATCTGAAATTTGCTGCCACATCCATAGCAGAAGCATTTGTAGATTAGTTGCAGATAATACAAAAAGAGCAGATTCATCTAACCATTCTTCAAGATCAAACCGAGGACCAGGTGGTAATTTACTGTTCATTGAAAAACAGTGGAAACCCATGTCTGCAACCAGGAAACCACAGCGTGGGATGGGTTAAGTCAGTACATACTCCTAATATGTGTGTGCATTTTTAGACACTCTTCAACACAGTATTAATAACTGGTAGTGTCAAATGAAGCATGATAGAGCATATCTGTATCACAGCTTCATCTGTTTTTTTAAGAACCTACATTGAAAAAGCTGAAAAATTGCTGACTTATATGTTGTCCAATTGGCCTGTGGAATTAGTACTGTTTTCATATTTCACATCCCTGGGAAGAATGTGAAGCCAGTCTGTCTTTAACAGTAGCAGATCTAGGCTTGAAATCAGGGTGATTTTTAACAACATGCATGAGATTCATGTTCAAATAGGTAGCTTGGTTTATATATATTTTGTTCTCATAGTTTTATATGATTCATTCTGAAGTTCATTGGTGGGTAAAGTTGTAGCACATTGTCTCACCAGCAACTTTTGAAGGAAGCATAAAAGATGCCATAGAACTACTCCTTACCTGCACCTCCTGGGGCAGCATGGCTTAAAGTGCTGTGGAAATCCCCTTTATCCCATGGTTTTGGAGAACAGCTAACCTAGGAATGGTTCAGCCTGTTAAAATGGGCAGTGGAAGTGGTGGTAGTGGTGTTCTTGTTCTCCTTTCTCTCCTATCTCCAATCTGGTTTATGGAAAGGTAGGAATAAGTAGAGGGCTGGTTCATAGGAAGCCTAAGGACAAGATGTTTTAAAAGACTGCAGATGTGTAGATGAAAAAGAAGACAAATAAGTCTTACTAGAAATAACACAGGAAATTGTGCAAACATTCTCACTTCTCGTGTTTCCCTTTTCCCCCCAAAGGGAATCTGGACATATGGGATGTTCCACAGGGTTGGACACAACATATTGAAAGTTTGCAGACAGGTACAGTTTCTTTTTGATTGATAACTCATAAACTGAATCTTGTGAATTAATAAATAGAGTTCTCAGAAAGGTTAAGCTTCTGTTGGTTGTTATACGGACAGTTCTTTGGCAGCTACTCTCTAGAAATTCCTGAGATATAAGAGATGAGTTAACTTTAAGTGTATGGGGTTAAAAAATATTCCCTGAGTGGCAAATTACTATATCATACTCTATGTTAGAAGTTTGTTTGTTAGTGTTCATCTAAAATCTACAGTGTTGAGTAGGATATGGGTCTAAACATGTCTGAGGTCAGAGCCAGGATAACAACTTCTATAAAATTGTCCTTTTGATAAGTTTGCTTGTACTGAGACTGCAAAATGAGCATTTTCTCCTTTTAACTCTTTGTTTTTAATTTCTCAATAAAAGAATCACTTTAGAAGCAAACTTGCACAGCAAAATGAAATGCATTTTTCTTGTGGCTGTTCTTTCCACTGTATTATGAAGGAAGAGGACCAAGCAATTCTGTGGTGAAACAATATCACTGAAAATTCAGTTCCCAGAGAGAAATGTTGCATTTTTCAAGTCATCATAAAAATACATCACAATAACATGGTGTCAACAACACCTTTACGCTTGATATTTTGTAAGGCTAACGTTAGTGCTGTTCCTACAGTGTTATTATCTAACTTTATTACAAGAAAAAAAGGCAGACATAGCAGGCTACAGATGTAATAGCAGAAAGATTCAAAGAAAAATACAAGAGGCATGTTGAGACTAACAAGGCTTTTCTTGTTCCTTAGGTTCCCAGTAGAATAAAGCATCCTACATGCCAGATGTTGGTTTGAGTGCTGGCTGTAAATTAGCCACTGTTCAAGCAGAACCTGAAGAACATCCTGCACCTTGGAACTAAATGTGGTTTAGAGTTGTAAGCTCTTTTTTTTTGCTCCACTTTCTACCTACAGTTTTGTTCTGGGCTTGTTTTTGATAAATGCTCTATTTTGAACTGACTGGAGGGAGAGGGTTTTACAAACTAGAGGGAATTACTATGTTTGGGTCTACTTTATGGCCTTGTTCCCCCTAGGCTTAGTGGGTAATCTCCTTCCTGGTCAGCTCTGCCTGTCTCCCAGCCAGACCCATATATGAACCCTGACCCACAATCCAATAAATCCTTCTCGTAGCTTTGTTAATGGACTCATTTATAGAAAAACACACTAACAAAACTAAGATTCTGAATCCCATAATACAAGGCCCAAGCTGTTCTATCTGAAAAAGCATAAGAGCATAATAGGAAGGAAAGGAGAGATTTTATGCTGCAACTTGATTGATCTCTTGTTCTCTGAACTGCAGTATTATTGAACATCTTTCATTACAGCAGTGTTTTTCAGAACACTAACAAGTTCAGACAGTATTTCAGAATGGCTTCTCTGCATGCTTCTGTAGTATTTGTGTGCCATTTGTCTATTTATATTTTGAGGAGATAATTACACTGGCACTAAAGTGAGCTGTTGGAGAAGGATTGGAAGTGTGCACTCAACGGAAGAAGTGAACTTGTTTATACAACTGTAAATCTTGAGGAAAGACAACTAAAATGGAGGGAGGCATGAAAAAGAAATCATACTGTATTGACAATTTATGTTGGCCTGTTTAGCAAAGTGCTAGATCCTTGTGGATTTCAGATGATTCTCTTCCGTCTGTGAAAGTTGTCCCTGAACCACCTTCTCAATGGGAATCTGTGGGCTGTTTTGGGAAATGCTTGGGTCATTTAGTGTTCTTCTTTCACACATCCCAACAGTACATGTTCAGTAATCATTTCTGTCTTGTTGCAAGACCTACTCAGGATGATGAAAAGACACCTGTCCACTTTGGAAGGAACTGTTGACCAAGCTTTTGTTTTGTAAGTAACTGTTTTCATCCCAGAGCTGTTTGGAGATACTCCATACATTTTCCCTGTGCACCATACACACTGTTTATTTTTTCTGAATTCTTTGTATTTTAGATGGGGAAATAGAAGGAGTAAAAGAGAAGGGACATGAAAAGAAACAAAATCAGAAATTTTGCTAGGCAATACAGGATGGGCACCTTTCCAGAGCAGTAGGTCACCTGAAAAGACTGATGTTCCCACTGGTCCTAAGGAAACAGAATTATGCAGGATCCAGAAAATGCAATGGTTATAGCTACATAAATGCATCTTTCACAACTTCAGTATCGCAATGAGTCCTGTGGACTTGGCAGCAAGCCCAGCAACAGATGTCTTGCACTGTGTTGACATATAGTGTGGTAAAGGCCCAGGACAGAAGTATAATTTTACAGCAGGCATGTGAAATAATTTTTTTGTGCACGCGTTTTCTGCAATCTGAAGACTACCTTTTGGAAGCAGGAATAGGGTTGCTTTGACACCTGTGAGCATATATGACTTTAGACAAACTTTGGTGCTGGATTGCAGCATTCCCGGTAGAGAAGATCCTGGATGGAGTCACTGTTGATAAGCTAAGCATGCAGCATGATTTCTGCAAATAACACTTCTCTGCTTTTTTTCTTAGTTGGACTGTAAATTTCCTTCTAACTGTTTTTAAGGACAAAGTCTTTACAGGCATGATATGCCTACTGATATTTCTCTTTGTAGGTGAGTACTGCTTAAACACCTTAGCATCTCATGAGGCTTTAACACAACACTTATGTGTACAGATGTCACAGAAATTGCACAGTTGGAACCCAGTGTGTTCATTGTAGTAGGAGGCACTCCATTTACAAGCGTATTCAGAGCCTGTGTAATTACACTGACAGTTCTTCCCTGGATTGCACCTAAATATAAGGAAAAACTTCCTTCCTTTGAGGGTTATGGAGCACTAGAATAAGGTGCCCAGTGAGGTTATGGAGTCTCCTTCTCTGGAAAGATTTCCTAACGTGCCTGGATGTGGTCCTGGGCAACCTGCTCTGGGTTGACCCTGCTTTAGCAGGAGGGTTGGACTAGGTGATTCCCGGAGGTCCCTTCCAGACTCTAACATTCTGTGATTCTGTGAATTGCATGGTTTTGGTCCTTATGGTACTTCATTTACACATATAGAATGTGGCACAGGCTTACCTTGCCATGATGCAGACACACCAGGAAAGCAAGGCAGAATTCATGTTCCTTTGCATTAGAAAATTTGTCTCCTGGCTAAAAAAGCAGGGTAGCTTGGCCTTAGCCACAAACCTATGTAAGACTCTAGAAAACACAGTTTTGCCCTTGGCTTCCTGATCGTTCTCTCTTCCTTCATGTCAGTGAAAACAATTTTATGGTTGCTTGGTAATCCTCCTCAGTGAAGGGAAGCAAACTAAACATCTTCTTGCTTTTGACTCTTACTTTTATATCAGACTTCCTTCACTTTGTGGTGCAGAAATGTTTGCTCTATCATGAGGATGTGGAGGGCTGGAATACTACCAAACCAAGCCATCAGGGAAAGGGCAGCTGCAAAGCTATTTATGCCAGGGATAAATGGCAATGCCTACTTAAAATGATGGTGGAATTCTGGCTGAGGTTCTTTCTTAAGTGCTGCCACAAGTTTTGTTACTGTAACTGATAGGTTCTGTAATACAGGAATGGTGATGTTTTCCTGTTTTCCTGTCAGTTTTCAGTGTAAGTTTGAGATTCTGAGGGTAGACACTGTCTTCTTTTAGGTATTTGTACTCCATCTTGCAAAATACAGTCCTTATCTAGGCTGGATGTTTGCTGACTCCTATAACAGAAAGAATATAACAGAAGGAATAGCACCTAATTAAACAACACAGGAAGGGATATAGAGGAGGAGACCTGTCTTACTGCTGAGGGTCGAGGCTTGGCCAACCGCCAACCCAATGACAGATGCTCCCTGTTACACTCTCTTCCCCCACACCATGGGAAGGGAATGGGTTAAGAGAGACAGAGAGACTTGTAGATTGGAAAAGAAAACAAAAACTACTTTAATAATAATAATAACTATAAATGAAATATATACAAACATGTACAAAACCAAATACTGAACCCAATATCCCCTTGATAGTAAATATGTCACCACTGATACTGCGGCAGAAGGCCTCAGCAGCAGAGAGTCGGGCTCAGGTGCTGGATCGCAGAAACATAGAATCAGAGAATCACAGAATGTTAGGAGCTGGAAGGGACCTTG
>VWZX01003974.1:0-26003 GCA_013399015.1 Galbula dea | reverse complement strand
CTCTTCTCTAAGCTGAAGAGACCCATCTCCCTTTGGAAGATAGTCTTTCCTCACAAGGAAGATGTTCCACCCCTTTCATCATCTTGGTGGCTCTGTGCTGGACACTCTCAAGCAGTTCCTTATCCTTCTTCAACTGAGGGGCCCACAACTGCACACAATATTCCAGATGCAAGCTCACCAGGGTAAATTAGAGGGGAGAAGAACCTCTCCTGATCTACTAGCCCCACCCTTCTCACCCCAGAATCCCATTTGCCCTCCTGGCCACAAGAGTACACTGCTGCCTCATGGTCATCCTTCCATCTATCAGGACCCCCAGGTCCCTTTCCCCTTCACTGCTCTCCAACAGGTCAGTCCTCAACCTATACTGATCCACGCAGTTAGTCTTTCCCAGGTGCAAGACTCGACACTTGGCCTTGTTGAATTTCATTCAATTTCTCCCTGCCCAACTCTCCAGCCTGTCTAAGACTCGCTGAATGGCAGCGCAACCCTCCGGTGTGTCAGCCACTGTCATGGCACAACAATATGCTGTGCATGATAAGATTCTGAAGAGTGAGTGCAGACGGACTTGACACACACACACAGACAAAAGACGTGCAGCGGTGGTCGTGTTTAATCTACAAAGTGTGTAATATAGGCCAAGCAGAACTACAAGAGTCACAGGTAGAGACTATATACAAGAAAAATTGGCTAGCACCGCGCTATTGTTAGGAAGTATCTTTTATACCTTTGCAGAAAGAATAATGACCAATTAGCAAGTGACACTTACATATACAAATTAAACTGACCAATTAAGAAGCAACAGTTACTAGTAAAAACAACTACCATAAATGAGGATAAAACAGTGTACTTCAAAGAAATGCAAATGCAACAAGACTGGCAATGTGTGGTGTGGGAAGGACATGTGGGGCACTGTCGGACACGGAAGTCTCGGACTTCACTCACGATCCAATATGAATGCTGCAATAAGTCAATTTTATTAAGCACACACTCTACTTAAATACATTTTCTACATACGTGCCACGTGATAGCTCAGATTACAATTGGTTACATGCATTGTCCACTTGCCTAAACATTACATATGATTTGCTAATACCTACTGACCACAAGGCATCAATCTCCACCTCTGACTCCTCCTGTCAGGTTCTTGTTGTTGCAGGTGGCAAGGCTGTTAATCTCTTTGTTTTGGCACTGCATAAACACACTGTCCTTGAGTATGCTCTCCCAGCATACTTTCACACAGTACAGAGTCCAAGATTGTATGCTTTCTCATAATAACAGTGTCCCAAGCAGCATGCTTTCACATGGGAACAGAATCCTGTCAGACAATGTCCAAGATTGCTCACAGCTACGTCTATTTTCCTCCAAGGTCTCTGCGTGCAGCTGCAAGGGCTCCCGCCAGGCGACACCCACTCTCTCTCCCAGGCCATCCAACTGCCCTCCTGAGAAAAACTGACTCCGGCCCCGTCCAGCTTCCCCTCTGCTAGGTCCCAGATCCTACAGTCCACAACACCATGCCACAATAAGCCACTCCACCCAGTTTGGTGTCATCAGCAAACTTGCTGACAGTACACTCTGTTCCCTCATCCAGGTGGTTAATGAATAGATTGAAAAGTACTGGTCCCAGTACTGACCCCTGAGGGACTCCACTAGACACAGGCCTCCAGCTGGACTCNCTCCTCCTTCTTGCCCTTTTTGAAGACTGGAGTGACATTTGCCTTCCTCCAATCCCCAGGCACCTCTCGTGTTCCCCAGGACTTACTAAAGATGATGGAGAGGGCCTGGCAATGACTTCTGAAAGCCATGGGCGCATCCCATCAGGACCCATGGATTTATGAATGTCCAAATAGCTTAACTGCTCCCTAACACTCTTAACTCCTCCTGTTCATTCCCCATGCTGTGTGCATTGGTATTCAGGCATTTCTGGGAGTGAGCTGAACATGCCGATTCTACCCTAGGGGGGTGGGATGCCTTCCAGTCTGTATTAGTACTAGCATTAGTACACTGGCCCATTGGTGCAGACCTGGCAACAACCCAATCCCCCTTTCCCACCTCCTAGCATCTGGCTTGGTATCTTGTAGTGCCAGCCATTATCAAAAAAACCTAAAGCCCCGCCTGAAGCACCAGTCTCGGAGCCAGGTATTTATGGACTGGATTCTTCTACTCCCTTCCATATCATGTTCTGATACTGGAAGGAGGGAAGAGAAAATAACTTGTGCCCCAGACCCGTTTACCAACAATCCTAAGGCTTTGAAATATCTCTTTCTTCCCTCAGACTACAGGATGCAGCTTTTTCTCCACCTGCCTGAAAAATTAGTAATGGATAGAAGTCTGATGACCACACCATGTTGGGAATTTCCCTCGTAATATCCCTGATTCGGGCTCCAGGAAGACTGCAGACTTCCCTGTGATGAGGGTCAACCCTGCATATTAGGTCCTCTGTTCCCTTTAGGAACGAGTCTTCAACAACCATTAGTCTTTTCTTCTTCTGTGTGGAAGAGGTTTTTACATATCCAGAAAGCCTAGCAGACTGCGGCAAGACCTCTGGTACAGATCCTGATACTGGATGTAGGAATCTATGAATTAGAATGGAGGGCAGAACAGACAGAGTTCTCCTCTGATGCCGACCACTGAAGCGCAGGAAAAGAAGGAACCAAGAGGAAGAATAATCTAGCAAGGGGGAACTGACCCCCAGTTTATATATTGAATATGACTTATATGGGATGGAATACTTTAGTTGGTCAGTTTAGGGTCCCCTGTCCTGTCCGCTTCTCCCTGAAGGTGCAGCCTTTACCCTGAACCGCCCAACGTGAGACAAAAGATTTAGCAGTGACCTCGCTTTGCATAAGTAGTAAATCGAAACATTAGGCCTTATTACTGCTAGAAGCAGGCAATGTCTGCACAAACACGTTGTTAATTGTGGTGTGTCTTGAAAGGCTGCAAAGGCCAGGCTCCTACAAAAGAGAAACTAAAGAGTGCAGAGGTCAGTTTCTCACAAGAAAGAAGCTTTGCAGCTGCACACAGAGGCCTTGACAGCCTTAGCACAGTCTTAGCATGCTATTCTCCCCACAGCTCCCTACAGCTCACAGCGCCAGTCTTATCATATTTACATGTCTTTGTAGTGGTTTTTATTAGATTTTTTTTATTAGATTTATCAGAGTTGTATTTATCTATTGTTACTTGTTAATTGGTCAGTATCCTTTACATATGAAAGTGTCACTTACTAATTTGTCAGTCTACTTTGTGTATGAAGGTGTTACTTACTGATTGGTTGGTGCCCTTTCTGTATGAATGTAATTGGTCATTATCCTCTGTGTGTGAAAGTATAAATTGCAGCTGCTGGAAAAATAAAGTTGATTCTGATCGTTATCAGCAATTGGGGTCTGTGCTCATCATACACCACAGTTAGTTTCAAAAAGTGCAGTTTCTCGGGGGTGCTCTAACTAAAAAGTAAAATCACTCAACAGATTTAGTTCTGTTCTAACCCAAACCAGCACACCTGCTTACTATACAGCACAGCATTTTTCTTTGTGGTAGTGCTGGGGAAGGTGTATTGAAAGATTGTTTGTCACAGCACATTTTTACTGCGACCTGTGCTTTTCTCACTAACTAGTCAGAAAGGAAAGATATGTCATATGTCCTGTCTATCCAAAGAAAATGTCAGGAAGTCTTCATAAGAAATACTCAAAGAGAACTGATATGGCAAAATGCTTCACACACTGGGTGCATGCAAAAGCACGTCTACTGGTTCTCTAACAGCTTGCATGTGTATTGCACAAACAGGTCATCATTAGTCGCTTGTTTCCAATATGGAGTAGCAGTTCCCAAAGCTTGTGTGTACCATGTACAAGATCCAGACTTTTTCTGTAGGGGCAGAGTCACCATATCTATAAGGAAACTTCTCCTTGTCCTGAATTTTTTTCGTTTCCAGTGGGGAAATAATCTAACATCACATCAGGTCTCATAAGCTCATGAAATCTATTGTTTATAAATGTCTACACTCATAAACTAATAAAAACCTCAAGAAGGGTCAGGAAAAGAGGAGGCCTTACTAAATCTTTTTTGTTTTTTTGAATGACAGATAGTGATGTTATAGGCAAAACACAGTGGAAAAAAAATTTTGAAGAAGACTGAGAAAGAATAACGTTTAATTATTTTTAAGGGAAAAGTGAGAAATGACTTTAATACCATTTTAAAATTAAAAAAGACAGCAAGCTGGTTTATGCAGACCAATCTCTTCAGGCAGGAATTTTACCTGCTAAAAGCTGGGAAGTTGAACTGGTGATTGTTGTGGCTTTCATCAAAAGCCCTATTTTGAAAAAATGTTCTTTCTTAGCTGTTAATTTGATTTTACAGCTAGTAAGCTGGCAAAATGTACATGTTGCTCCTCTGCAGTGCTCTGCAAAACAGCTGCCCATCTGCTGGACAGAGACTTGTAAAAGCTAATAATATATAATTGATCCTGAACTAGAAATAGGTAAGTCTATCTGCACTTGAGAGTCAAGTCCTACAGAAGTTTGGTTCTTCCTGCACTCAAGATGGGTAGATCAATTCACTTGCAGCTTCACTTCTCAGGAGGTTGGTGGGAGAGACACTGTTAATGTCAGAAACCTGTGAGGGATATGTTGACATAGGAGTTCTGCTTTGGCAGGGTCTGTGCTAACCTGCCTATGGGTGCTGATGCCAGACACATTAATTTGTAATCTGATTGATAAGAGAGAGATGGAGCAGCATGGTTACCAAGTGCATAATTGTGGTGCCTGTAAATGTACGGCCAGAGCATTTCCAAGGAGTGAGGCACTGAGAAACATCCCAAAAATATCAGAGGCATGGAAAACAAAACACAGGAGCCAACTTTCATCAATACTCCCTGACACGGGTCTTGAAAGCATCTCCTCTCATGGAAGAGGTCAAGTCAGGTGGTGGATATGCTGCAAATCTTGGAATATCAACTATTGCTCCCTGCCCAGCACGCTGTGAAGGCAAATGCAGCAAAGCTTGTTGCTTCCTGAAGCAGCTGGTTTCCACCAGGATGAATAAGATGAAATGATCAGTGGTAAATACAGAAGAGGGCAGACAGTTAGGCAGCACTGCTTAAGCTTTGCCACCCAGCTCAGATAACAGACAGCAGAAGCAAGTGCAGGATTTTGACTTGAGGTTTGTTTGCTTTGGGCTGTTGCAAATATATTTTGACCTTTAATGTGAAGGCAGGTAGGCCTTCAGTGGGCCGATGACACAGAAGTGCTTTTACTTACATCTGCCTTAAACTGAAATGAATATGGAATAAATGCAAAGGCTTGGTCATTACCATGATCCTCTCCAAATCTTCAGCCCACTTAACTCACCTCTGCCCCTCAGCCATACTGGCAGACAAGCCTCATTCTGTGTATGGTATTTTGCGTACAGGGAAGACAGCCAGCTCCATTTTAGTTGGCTTTCTTATGAGTTATCCTGTGAGCTAGTGACACCAGCACAAAAAAAAAGTCAGTCTTGGAGCAGGGAAAGAAATGTAAAAGGAAAAATAATACATCCAGAAATGTGTATAACTTAACAGGCATGAACCCTTTCTTGCTCTGCTGCTCAATTCACTTTGTGGAGACAGATGTTAATAGGACTTAAGAAAGCTGGAGAAGAGGGAGAAAACTTGTAAAGGAGGAATCTGTAAGTCACGTAATAACTTCCACAAGGTAAGAGCTGGTGAAGACAGCTCTGGAGAGTCCAACAAACCCGAAACTGGAGTCTGTGCAGCCTGAGCTGCTGGGGAAGAAAATCTTGCAAGTAGAGTTGGGTTTGAGTTTTATGCAGACTGGAGGGAAGGTATGATGTAACAGGAAGGTTATATGAGCAATTGTTGAGGAGGCCCTGTGGTAACAAACCAAAGGAACCAAAACTGTTCAAGGGAAGCTGGTTTCAGCAGACTGTCTTCCCATGTACACATGGCACATTAACCATACAGATATATGAGCCTGGAAAGATATATTTACCTTCTGCTGTGCAGGGCTAAAAGACACGGCCCCTAAAAACAGGCTACACACTGACACAAAACCTCTCGACAAAAGGAATTACATTTTAGGAAGCCAAAATCCCACCTTCTTAATCTTGGAAACTGGTAACTTCTTCTCAAAAAGTGGTGGTAAGGAGCAATCTCCTTCTCTGAGCCAGTCATTCAGTTTTGGTGTGCAGACTGGGCTTCCTTGCTTCCCAGACACCATGCGCTGCCTGCTCCTGGCAGGGAGTCAGCAGCATGTGGCCCTAGGTATTTCCCAATGAGGGCTGGATTTCAGTCCCAGACAATACACACAGGGACATAAGCAGAATTGTTGAAAGGGCCTTTAGACTAAATCACAGCCTGTGCCTGTGAAGTGAAAGCCTGGCTGGAGGTAGCACCCAGTATGGCTGCACTTTCTTGCACTGGTAAGTTAATGTTTTGCAAAGTGCCATGGGGACTTGAGAAGGGAGGGGAAGCCCTCCATCCTTTAAGGTGCTGATGATAAGGAAGAAGAAGCCATGCAGGAATTTCAGAAAATCCAAAATTCCAGGCAAAAATCTACATCAGAGCAGAGCAAGTTCCTCTTTTGTTTTCAGTTCTACATTTCTACCCATCCTGCAAGACTAGGTGAGTCCTCAAGGTGATTGGAGTCTTTCTTGACCTTAAGGTTTTTCAGTGGGACAGAGGTGGTGAGGAATACCTTTTGATCTGTATTTCCTTTGAAGCTTTCCTAAAGAGGTAAACTCTTCTAGTCTAGCTGTTGGCTTTCTTCACTCCTTATATTACTGCTACATACCCTGAGGCCACTTGTGATGGCTGCTTTTCAATTTCAAGTGATAGCTGCAGTGCAGAGTGGGCAGAACTTATAAGTTACGAGTGTCACCCTCCACACATAACCATGGTAATTCAGTGCAGACAGAACCACACTATAACTAAACAATGACTACTATCTTAGGAAGCTCTAATGGGGCACAGTGATGATGTTTCAGTTACAGAAACCAAGGACTTGTTGTTCATTACTGTATATTTCTGGATCTGATGTTTCTATACACAAAGTTATTAAATATAGCCTGTTCCAGCCTTTATTCCACAACATAAATGACAAAGACAAGAGCAGAGACTTGCTTTTATGAAGAAGTTACTGACATTGTGTAAGATTATTATTTAAGGTTATGTGAATTTTTACAGAGGCATTTTAGTTGCAACTGGAATGGGGGGGAAAAAAAAAAAAAGCCAGACTGAAGAAGTAAGTTCCCCAGATGGATTTTAGTCTACTTACAGTAGTCCATCATGGTGAGTATAAAAAGACTACTGGGAAATATCTTGGAGTAGAAATAATCTTCTTGATTGACAGACATCTGAGGATACCGAGGGAGCTGGCAGAGGTGTTTTCCAAGCCACTCTGTATCACTTATCAGCAGTCCTGGTTAGATAGAGAGTTTCTAGATGACTGGAGACTTGCCAGTGTGACACCCATCTACAAGAAGGGTTGGAAGGAGGACCTGGGGAACTACAAGCCTCTCAGCCTGACCTCAGTACCTGGGAAGGTTATGGAACAGGTTATTTTGAGGGCCATCACACAACAAGTCCATGACAAGGAAAGAATCAGGCCCAGTCAGGGTTCATGAGAGGCAGCTCCTGCCTGCCTAACCTGATCTCTTTCTATGATGATGTAACACACCTAGTGGACAAGCGGGAAGAAGCAGATGTTATTAGCTTGGATTTTAGGAAGGCCTTTGACATTGTCTCTCACCACATTCTCCTGGAGAATCTGGCATCACATGGTTTAGAAATGTTTACTTTTCACTTGGTAAGGAACTGGCTGGAGGGCTGAGCCCAGAGTGTAGGGGCAAATAGGGTTCATTCTAGTTGGCAGCCAGCCACCAGTGGTGTTCCCCAGGGCTCAGTGTTGGGGCCAGCTCTTTTCAATATTTTTATCAATGACCTGGCTGACAAGATTGAGTGCACACTCAGTAAATTTGCAGATAACACAAAGATAGGAGGGGGTGTTGATCTGATTAAGGGCAGGGAGGTTCTGCAAAGGGACCTGGATAGGGTTGATCAATGGGCTGAGGCCGATGGGATGAGTTTCAACACGGCCAAGTGCTGGGTCCTACACTTTGGTCATAATAACACCATGCAATGTTACAGGCTTGGGGAAGAGTGGTTGGATTCCTGCCCAACAGAGAAAGATCTGGGGGTGGTAGTTGATAGCTGACTGAATATGAGCCAGCAGTGTGCCCAGGTGGCCAGGAAAGCTAATAGCATCTTGGCCTGTATCAAAAATAGCGTGACCAGTAGGACCAGAGAAGTGATTATCCCCCTGTACTCAGTGCTGGTGAGGCCACACCTAGAATGCTGTGTACAGTTTTGGGCCTCTCATTACAAGAAGGGTGTAGAGGCATTAGAACATGTCCAGAAAAGAACAATGAGGCTAGTGAGGGGTCTGGAGCACAAGTCTTATGAGGAGTGGCTAAGGGAACTGGGGTTGCTTAGTCTGTGTGAGACTCAGGGGTGATCTTATTGCTCTCTACAACTACCTGAAAGGAGGTTGTAGCGAGGTGGGGGTAGGTCTCTTCTCCAGGGTCAGCAGTGAGAGGACAAGAAGAAATGGCTTCAAGCTTAAGCAGGGGAGGTTTAGATTGGATATAAGGAGAAATTTCTTTACTGAAAGGGTTGTGAAGTCTTGGAATAGGCTGCTCGGGGAGGTGGTGGGGTCACCATCCCTGAAGGTGTTAAGAAACATTTAGATGTGGTGCTTAGGGACATGGTTTAGTGGTATGTTAGTGATAGGTATAGTTGGACTTGATGATCTTAGAGGTATCTTCCAACCTTTGTGATTCTGTGATTCTGTGACATCACTGGTTAACTGTACACAATGATTTATACAGAGTGATTTTAGCAGATGCACTAGAACAAAAGTGTACATTCTTGATTTGTTTCAGTGCAAGACTTGATGAGACTGTCCTTTGTAGTATTCATCCTCAGAATCAGTTTAGTTATATCTACATGCAAATTAATCTCAAAATCATTACTCTCATTGACAAAACTCTCTCCAGATTAGTGCCATCAGTGCCAACTCTCTCCATCAGTGCCAAAGCTTATGTTGTGAGGGAGTTTCTGCTGAAGTTGTTTCCATATGGTAAGAAGAAGCAACTATGGGTGTCAGCACTGCATGTTCCCTCTGTGAGCAAGAAAATGTTACCACAAGAGAATTTAGAGCAAGTGGTTTTGTGCTCATATTTTTTCCTGAAGTGACAGGGTAGATTAAAGGGATGTCTTCCTGAAATGTAGGAAGTGAGCGCAGGGAAACCTTAGCAATAACTAGCCTCAGGACCCACTCTTTTTCTCAGCTCGTGGGGCTGCATTCCCAGAAGGATGGAGAGAAGGCAATACCATTCTTTTTACATAAACAATAGGCTCAGCTTTGCTGTGAAACCATTTAGTCTAGTCTTCCTGTTCTGTATTTCCAAACCTAAGTGCAGAAGAATTCCAGGCATGCAGGTCTTTGACTCTCACTGACTACAGGAAATTTAACACAACAAAATTCAGTGAAAGATCAGTTGGAGGAGGAATGTGATATTATTTACTAAGTCCTTAAGCAAGTTGATTTTATGCATTCACTTTCCAACAGTCATAAACTCATAAACCTTGAAATCTGTGAGTCCATGTGGTCTGGATAAACAGTCGCATGGACTGACTCCAGCAACAGCTGCCTCTCAAGGCCTACAAGGCCTGCAAGGCTTGACTCCTCTGCACAGGTGAGACCGATAGCAGAGAACCTGCATCCTCGGATCCACCAGAAGGGAAAAGAGAACGAGGGCCTCTCCCCCTCTGTATTTATACCCCCAGTTACGTAAAATTGTGTGGAATACTGGGTAAACATGATCACTTCCCTGGTTACAAACTGGTTACCAGGAAAAGCCTGGGCCAAACCATTACAAGCTGCCAAGTCCCCATCAGATTTTGTGGTTGTTTGTGGTAGAAGGCATCAAGATAATTTTTGGACATTCCTTTTATATCCCTTAAAAACTGTCACTTGTTATGAGCAATGACCTGGGTTCATGCTCACTTCAACTGTCATAAATCTTACATGTTTGCTATCCACTGACAGTTTTTCCTTGTGTAAAATATGTTTTGAGTTTTCTGTTCTTGCTGGTCTAACACAAAAAGATAGGCATCTGTTATGTACTGCATCCTTCTCAGCGTCTTGCTGATGTGCATAGTCTGAGGGGTCATCAGGAGCACTGGGCAGACAATTGTGATGAGAACAACACTTCTCTCAATTTTGCTGTTGGGAGTGGTGTCCTGGGAGCCAGGTTTCTTCTGGTATTCACGTATAGACTGCCACTCATTATTTACTCGTGTGTTGTTTAGTATTTTTGCCCTAAGTCTCCACAAGCCTATGTTCTGCATAACTGAGTGTTTTTGTTGTGCTCTGTAAGATTCTAGTGGTGAGTACAGCTTTCGAACCTAATTCTTAGTGTTCCCTGAGGGAAAGAATATAGGAAAAAACATAATTTGAGGCCTTCTTAAATCTTTTGAAGAAGAGTGTGTACTGGGGAGTGCTGCTAGTCACAGGAAAAGATAGGTAACTATGAGTGTGTCCAAATGCAAGGTAAAGAAAAAATTACGAGAAAAATGCCCTGTGTTATTGCAGGTGGAAAGTAATTAAAGTTATCTTCCAGATGACCTGAGTAGCAGTTACACTGTTCTTAGCTGCACATTTATTTAGACAGAAAGAAACAGGGAAGCAAAAGTCAATAATAAACTTGTCCTGCATCATGTTCTAGAAGATAATAAATCATGCAATTCGTTAAGTACCCTTCTAAGAGATCTCTGAAAAAAAATGGACTTCTGAAGAGTATGACTCAGACAGATATTACTGGCAAGTACAATTATATGTTCATAGACTGCAACTAGGTCAGAGTCTTTACAAAATTGGTATTAGCTTTATTGCTCTTTCTCCCGTGTTGCTAAAAACTCATCAGTCTTTCTACTTGGCTGCAGAAGAAACAGATCACGATTTCTCGGGTGTCTAACACTTCCAACGCTTCTCTTCATGAAACTACAATGAAAAATACTTGACAAAAGACTCTTGAGTGATAAGGATTTATTCTCATCTTTCACTGTTGAATAACAGATATTGCTGAGGTTAAGACCACAGACTGTAGTCTGGGCTGAATTCTTGACAATATGACTGAAATCTTCTGTGGCCTTCAGTAAATCTTGGTTCGGTCAAAATGTCTGGGTTCCTCTGTGAAGGATAACTGAATATTATCAAGATATTAA
Source organism: Galbula dea (assembly GCA_013399015.1). NCBI lineage: Eukaryota > Metazoa > Chordata > Aves > Piciformes > Galbulidae > Galbula > Galbula dea. Next base: position 14,725 of record VWZX01003974.1, on the reverse strand, counting down.
TGTTTCGTCTAGACCATTTTCAGTGCTGGCAACTGTGCTTCTAGTTGTTAAGTAGGAAGGTTGGTAGTAATGTTGAACTAAGGCCAAAAGAGAGGTTTGGAAGGAGAAGTGCTGTAATTTGTTAGGCTGACTCATGTAACTTGAAAACACACGTAAGCTTACAGATGAACTAGCCCATACTCAGTGCTAAAGCAGTCCTGTGAAACTTGGAGCTAGAGACTGGGAAAAATGATTTCAGGTTTAGCAACATTAGTTTCATGAGTAGAGAGAGTTGCACCTCCAAAAAAGGGAATTAATAATTGTGGAAGTGAAAGATTATCAGCTCCTAGATGGAGAAGAGGAAGGGAAACTAGACGTCTAAGGACTGGGACCATACTCTACCTTCAGCTAACTCATATGCTGGATAATTGTGGGATCACATTTTGCTTTCCCTAATCAAACTTTTAGGGTTCACATGCCTATATTGCTGGTTGAAATTGTGAGAATCTGAGTTCGCTCTCTTAAGAGTTTCTGTTTAACTTGAAGGGGTGATGATTTAGAAACCATCAATCTTAATTAAAATAGGCCGAAATTCAGGTTCACATGACTAAACTCTCTTTTGCTTGTTCCTCTATTGTATTTTTGGAATTACTTCTGCCTGAAATGATGCCCTGGTAGGAGTTTGTTGTCACCAAAAAATATTCCAGATAAAAACAGTAAGGGCAAGTTCTGTCAGACCAACCTAGTGACCTTCTATGGTGGAGTGACTACATCAATGGACAATGGCAAAGCTGCAGATGTCATCTAACTGGATTTCTATAAAGCCTTTGACTTGGTTCACCACAATGACCTTCTCTCTAAATTGGACAAATATAAATTTGATAGGTGGACTGTTCAGTGGATGAGGAATTGGCTGGATTGTTCCATCCAGAGAGTAGTAGTCAATAGACAATGTCCAGATGGAGATCAGTGATAAGTGGTATCCCTCAGGGTCTGTACTGCGACCAGTGCTGTTTAATGTCTTCATCAGCAACACTGGCAGTGAGATAAAGTGCACCCTCAGCAAATTTGTAGACAACACCAAGCTGAGTGATGCTTTTGACACAACAGATTGGAGTGATATCATCCAGGGGGAACTGGCCAAGCTTGAGAAGTAGGTCTGCGTCAACCTCATGAGGTTTACTAAGGCCAAGTGCAAGGTCCTGCACCTGGGTTGGAGCAATCGTCAGTATCAATACAGGCTGGGTGATGAAGGGGTGGAGAGCACCCTTGTGGAAAAGGACTTGGAGGTACTGCTGAATGAAAAGGTAGACATAAACAACAATGTGTACTTGCAGCCCAGAAGGCCAATCATATTCTGGGCTGTGTCAGAAGGAGTGTGGCCCACAGGCTGAGGGAGGTGATTCCATCAGTTTATTCTGCTCTGGTAAGACCTAACCTGGAATGCCATGTCCAGCTCCAGAGTTCTCAGCACAAGAGAGATGTGGACCTGTTGGAGTGGGTCCAGATGAGGGTTACAAAACTTATTTGAGAGGTGGAACACCCCTGCTATGAGGACAGGCTGATAGTGTTGGTGTTGTTCAGCCTGGAGAAAAGAAGGCTCCAGGGAGGAGCGTTTCAGGATTTAAAGGGAGCTTATAAGAAAGATGGGGACAGTCTTTTTAGCAGAGTCTGTTGCAAAAGGAAAAGGAGTAATGATTTGAGTACACTTAATTCACTGGAAATCTGTCCCTGAGTTGCTCATAGGACTATTTATTGTATTATTACAAATGTCTAGAAGATTTGCTGAATAGATCTGGTGGTGCACAGTAGGTGGTGCTCTCTATCTTCAATGAGTTTGCAGAGGATGATGTGAAGGTGCTGGCAGTCAACAATGAGGCTCATGTGGGTGTCTTGACACTCACCTTTCTGCTGTTTCTGCTGTGTCTTTTCAGACACCCTGGTTGGATGTGCGTGATGGTGCCTTAACCTGCCAGCTCTGCTTAGACATGGAAAGTGTGAGCTCTCAGGCATTAGGGTAAGGCCCTCTATGGGCATGCTGTTCCAGCACTCGATCACCCTCACAGTAAAGAAGTTCTTCCTCATGTTTAGGTGGAACTCTCTGTGTTCCATTTTGTGTCTGTTGACTTGTGTTCCATTGCTTGGCACCATCAAGAAGAGCCTGACTCTGTCCTCTTGTTACCCTTCCATCAGATACTTCTGCACACTGATAAGGTCCCCTCTAAGCCTCCTCTTCTCCAGGCTATGCAAGTCCATTGCATCATCAAGACTCAGAAAGAACATTTTAGCCAGCTCTTGCTGTCTTGCATAAAATGCAAATGACTGCTGACTCTTTGTGACACAAACAAGATTATTTCAGAGTAATTAGATTTGGAGAGAACAAACCCAGTTTTCTACAGCAACATGGCAACTCCTCAGTGTCCTCTCACAGATTTTGGGTTGTAAACTGTCACAGTGTTTTTAACTTGGTCAAGAAGAAGGAAGGCAGTATAATTAAGTTGACTGAAAACTGCATTATAGGAAAATGGGACAACTCCAGTGTGACAAACCATCTCCAGAGCCAGATAATCAAATAAAATCTATTGCAGCATGTATCAATTTTAATATGGAGGGGAAAAAAAATCACTATTTCATTCTAGGTACCAGGAGAATATGTATCTGCTGCTCAGGACAATCTCCAAACTGCGCTTACATCCATGAGATTCTATTAAAAGCCATGATGTTCATGAAGATATTCTCAGATGTCTAATATAAAATGTCATTCAATAAAGATAAACATACAAAGCATGCTATTTTGAAATAAAAGTTACTTTAGCTGCAAGACCTAAGATCAGAAATTCATCATGCTTGCACTAGTTGGAAAAGAATTTATACTCTTGCTTGGAGGAACAATTTGAGCAAAATCTGTTAATTCTGATACTGAAGATAACTCCCTGGATTGTAACAGGGTGGCTAAAGGGGAAAAAAGATAGGATTGCATTATCATATCAAATATTCACGCCATGTGATGTCTCCCTGCTTCTTCAAATGATGGAGGATACAAGCACTTTTCCTGAGAGTTGAAACACTGCCACCCACAAATTACTTGAAAAGCTCTTTGAAAACCATATAAATCTTGAAAGAGTGAGAGGCAATTATTTTGCTTATAGGCAGAGACAGAAGTCATGTAATCTTGCCAGAGTGCTACTACCTCAGCAAAGGTAATATCTGACCATACACTTACATGTAATGGGAACACTTAAAATAAAATGTCATATGCTTAAGGGGACAAGTAAGTAAGAAGAATTTCAGTGGGTGTCTTATAGTTGAATCCTACAGGTTTTGGCAGAAGTTCAAAATAATGGTTTTCTGAAGTTAAGGAATGGGAGCTGCTAGGTTTCTGAGCAATTTAGAAATGTAAGCCACTTGAGAAGCCTAATGTGGGTGTAAATATCTAATTTGAAGTGTATCAGGTAAAATGGGGATCATGCTCAGTTGTGACAAGAAGGAAGAAAAGGAGGAAACAAGAATAACACATCACCACCTTTGATTTTCATCTTTAGACTCCTTCATAACAGGAGACTCTTCAGTCCTCCTAAATAATTCAGTCCTCCATGGGCAAGTCAAGAGGCCCTATCTGGCTGATTACATTTCATACCTTTTTTCCCTGGCTAACAAGTCCTGCAATGCTGTGTCCTCCAGGGATTTCTCTCTATTATGATGTGACAGAATAGGCCATATAGTGTGAAACATAGGCAAGAATTTCTTCCACATTGAAGTTGCAGTGACATGTTTTGAATCTGAATTCTAATTAAGTTTTATTTTGATTTGATACTTACATTGTAATGGAGGCCACTACAAAAGTCAAGTTGGAAGAGCATAAATATCTGGGATCATTAATGGAGTTGCAGGGTTAACCCCATGAAATGTTTCAGAAAACATAATCTGCTGAGGCATAAGGATGAAACAGAAATAGATGCATTTCCAGACTACCTGAAAGGTTAGGAATCCATGTTGGGATGGTCATGTTTCAAATAATGTGCATACAAAATGTTGAAATAGGCAAGAATTTGACTCTTTTCTAAGCAGAACAGACCTTAGGGTGTTGTAAGCAGCACAGTGCTTGTTGAAAAAGGATTTAAGCAGACTGACACCTGGGTTGTGACCCTGGTCCAACCTGCTTAATCTCTTCTTGCTCTTGGTGTGTCAGATATCACATTTACAGGCATGTGGGTAACATGTTGGATAAATGAAGGAAGACATGAGAAAAACAGGCAGAGATATGAGTCATTAGAGTATCTAGTTTCTCATGTTATGATTTCAAATAGAAGTTGTTAAAGAACAAAAAAGTTTCAGTTTAAGATTTGTTCTTTTCTTCCTCTGAATTATTGATAGGTATATAAAGCCTGAACTTTTGCTATTGGTGATAGCTGTCCAGGACAAAACTGACCATCTAAATATGGTTCACTTGGTGTTTTCAAGGCACCTTTTATTTAAGGAAACTTTTTTAAGACAAGTCCTCTAACGCTTTCTCCCACTTTGGCACATTTTTGCTGATCTGGTCTTCTACCTGGCTTCATTAATTTTAAAAAATTAATTTAATTCTGATAATCATCACCTTTTCATTTTTAAGCTGCATTGCATTTTTACCCCCCAATTTCTTACTGAATATGACAAAGTTACAATTAATTTATTCCTTCATGTGGCTTTGCATATAACCTGCCAGAGATCATGTCAAAGGGCTCCAGAAACTTTTACAATTAACAACTGTAGCTGTTTAGTAACTGTCTATCATTAATAGCCTCTATGTTCAGCTTAGCTAATTAGTTACAACCGATTACCAGTAGGTTGTTCTCTCCTGTGCAATTTGTTATTGAGTGAAACAGCTTTTCCCCTCACCCATTTGAAAGTCTAATGTGAATATCTGTGCTTGACTGATTAATACCTGCCTGGTAGGAGATCTATGGCAAGCACTTGATCCTGCCGTGACAGGACTTGCTAGAAAGGTTTCCTCTAATGGCAGGTAGACCATGATCAGTGTAACTCACTTCACAGGCAGATCAGAGGGTAAAGTTCAGTATGATGTACAGAGTCACCAGTGGGCGGATCACCTTTTCCCCCTTAAACTGTGTAGACTTAGGATAAAGCTGAGAACTTTATCCTCCTGTGTGTTTAAAATAAAAATGACTTTAAACTAGTTTGTTAAAATGTGATTGTGCAGTGATAGGAGTCTCATTTTTTTCATGGGTGGGTTGGAAAGATCAGACTTATCAGATCTGGGCAGGGAGTACAGAGTGGGGAGACTGATGCCTCAAGGGTGTGTTCCTCCATGCCTCAAAGAGCTTGTCAGGCAGAGAAACAAAGAGAAGGCTCCAGGGAGACCTTATTGCAGCCATTCAGTATTTAAAGGGAGCTAAAAGAGCAACGGGGACAAGGGGTAATGGTTTTAAACTAGAAGGTGGAAGACCAGACTAGATATAAGGCAGAATTTTTTTACACTGAGGGTGGTAAAACACAGGCAGAGGTTGCCCCAGAGAGAAGGTAAAAGTCTCATCCCTTGAAACATCGAGGCCATGTTGGATAGAACTCTGAGCAACCTGATCCTGTTGAAGAAGTCCCTGCTTACTACAGGAGCTTTGAAAGGTCCCTCCAACCCAAAAAGTTCTACCATTCTACCATTGTGTGATCTTTCCCTCTAATATCTTCATCAGAAATTTCTCTGCACACTTGAGACATTGTAACTTTTGTGACTTGAGACACACTTGAGATTCTGTGACAACAGAAGCCTCTTCCTGACAATGGCTATAGGACATTCCATATTTATTTCTTATAGGGAGCCTGAAATCAAAGTTGAAGTTGCTTTAAGAAGATTATATGCTTGCCTGAATATGCCTAATTTTTGTCATCCCATTTGGATTATTGAACAAGTGTTCTTTCATCCTGTGAAACACCAATTTCTTCACAAAGCTGAAGTTTTACAGCTTTGAGTTTAACAATGTGCTTAGTGTGTGAACCTGGAAAAGCATTTTCTAGTGCCAGGAAATTTTTGCTATTTAGTAAGACTCTGTGATCTGGGGGCTTTTTTCCAGGGAGAGTTGCTCAACAATGAATACCAAGTAGAAATTACAGAATGCAGGTAAATTTTAATGAATAGCACTTGTATGCTGAACACATGTTGAAATAAACGCATAATTAAAGAAGACTTGTTTATGAGGGTTCACCTGAGATTTGAACAGTAGCAATCTAAAATTGCTGTTCTGGATGTGTGCTAGTTTGTCAAGGTTTCTAAGCACAAGGCAGGAACAGCCAAGAAAGCTTGCTTTTGCTATAAAACACAAGATGTATTAACTTACAATAGGATTGGTCAACCTTTAATGCGAAGAGAAACTTTGAAAAATGGAATTAAAAAACTGCAACTCATAAAATCATAGAATGCCCCAGGTTGGAAGGGACCTCAAAGATTATCTAGTTCCAACCCCCTTGCCATGGGCAGGGGTGCCACACACTAGACCAGGTTGCCCAGAGCCACATCCAACCTGGCCTTGAACACTGCCAGGGGTGGGACAGCCACAACCTCTCTGTGTAACCTGTTCCAGTGCCCCAACACCCTCTGGGTAAAGAACCTTCTTCTTATTTCTAGTCTAAATTTCCCCTTCTTCAGTTTGTATCCATTCCCCCATGTCCTATTGCAATATGACCAGCTAAAAAGCCTCTCCTCTTCTATTTTGTAATCCCCCTTTAGGTACTGAAAGGCTGCCAGAAGATCTTCTCAAAGCCTTCTCTTTTCTAGGCTGAACAATCCCAACTCCTTCAGCCTATCCTCATAGGGGAGGTGCAATAGGTTTTTTTGTATGTTACAGAAAGACTAGGTAACACTAGTGGATGTGCATATCTTACTGCAAGAGGCTCAGTACTTGATAAGAACCATGGAACCATTGCTGCTTTGCATGAGGTGGTTTTCCAAAGCACAGCTTGTTTGCATGTATGTAGCCTCATAACTGTGATTACTCAAGTTGCCATTCAGCAGTTCTGAAAATATGAGTATCAGAAGGTCCTACTGGTTTACAGTAGCTGTCAGGCTTCTCAAAAGTTCAAATACTTGCTAAGGTTTGCAAGTTAAAAGGCACTTTTAAGAATCTGTGTAAAGAACACTGTCACACCGTCTAGGTGCAACAGCAATTTTCTTACAAGACCTGATTTTCCTGACTTTCAGGCTCTGACTATGAATACACAATCCAGAAAAACAGTCATGTAGTTACGTGTTTACCCTTAAGTTCTAGGTTCTTGCAAAGATATTTTCTATATTTTGATGCAGAAACAAAGTCTTATTTTTAACTCTGTTTCTAAATGAAATCATTTGTATTTAAAAGAAAGACTGACTATGACAGGCAACATCTTAGTCTGACCCAAATTCACTCTTTTTGGAGCTGCTTTGCTGGAACAAGATGAACAAATGTCAATTCTTACTTTTTGTGTTTATGGGAATAGAAGAGAGAGGATATATTTCAACCAGTAAGATATGAAGGGTGATGTGAAATGTTAACATGGAGATTAGGTTGAGATGATATTTCTATCAGGGGAAATAAAAGCTCTTCCATGAAATTCCCTCATCATTCCTTTAATTTTCTGCATATAAGCTGTATGTAAGGCTGTCAGGCTGATAATTAGGCAGATTATAGGAACCTTCTCATAAGAAAATGAATGCAATTTCCAGAGAGAATTTCAAATGAAGATGCCCACAAGGAAGGCAGAAGTCTGAAGTAGTTTTCCTTTATTGAGACTGACTCATAAATACCTAGGTTTTTCCTTGTCTACCCTTGACAGCAGCAAGAGAAGGATTTTGTTGCAATGAATAGGTCTCCAAAAAAGGCCTGGCTTCCATAAAGTAGAATGTTTTAATGCAATTTCATTTCTTTGAAAATACTCCTGCTAGCTCCAATAAAATTGTGCAAGCTGTCTGCATACTGCATGATTCTTATGTGAAGTCCTGAACTGGTGAAGGCTTATTCCAAAATCAGCATAGACTTGTGAAGCTTTCAGCACTCTTTCCCAGAAGGGAGTATGTGGGGAAAGCCAATTATAAACTAGATTTCATAATTTGCCATAAAAATCTCTGTGCAGAGCTCTACAGAGAATGAGAAGAATTTACTTGAATTTCAGGACATAGGTAAATAATACAAAAGCCTTTGTTCTTTTCGAAGAAACAACACCCAGTAAACAGTGAAGAGCTTAGAAAAGGAAATGTAACCACCTGAATAGGTGGGAGCCAACTCTGAAAATAATCAGGGGAAAAATTTTGGGGTGACATACATAGTGAATTAATTTACTATTTTTTATTGTGAGAATTTTATTCACATAACCTGTTTACATGTGTGTAAGACATTTTGCTCAGTCATGCATGATACCTGTGTAAAAAAATTAGCCTTTTTGAAAACCAGTGTGTGCCAGATAAGTCTAATTTAGAAGCAGTTTACTGAAAGATAGAGAAAATTAATCCTGTTGGCACATTATCCAGTTGATTATTCCTAGCTGAGGTCTCCACAGATTGATTTGCAACCTGTATTTAATATTTTTTCACCAGTGATGTGGAAGTGGGAAACTGCAGCTGCCTGCCTTGATGGAGTTTTGAGGGGAGAATCCTGGCTCTGGGAGCTGGCCTTCTTCAGCTCTACTGGGCTGGGATGAAAACCCTGCCCAGATCCTGAAGCTCACTGTTGTCCAAAATATGTAGCTCACAGTAAGATCATATTTTAAGCCAGCTGGGGGCTCTATAATGTGACTCCAGGGCATGTCAAGGATATTTGAGTGTAGGTGTTGCTGTCCATGCAGACATAGTCTAAATTTACTCTCTTGGCAGATACGGAATCTTGCATCTGGGATCTAGCTCTCCAGCAATAATAAGTGAGTGCTCAGAGACACTCGTGTTCCCTGTAGGAATTTAAACTAGCCAAAGGTAAAGACCTAAGGAGGGACATCTCTCAGCCATACTGTATTCATGGAAAAATGGTTAATTTATGTATATAAAGTATTTCACTCACCTCATACATTTCTCTCACCCACTTAAGATATAATCCTAATTTTACTTCTGCTAGTATGGCTGATTCTTTTCAGTCGGTTAATCTGTGTATGCCTGATAACTGCCTCTTTCCTCCATAACCTCCTCTTTGTGGAGTAGAGCCTGAAAATGCAAACAGTAGTTTCCAAATACTGGTCTCTGTGGTCACGCTGAGAACATCTTTGGTGTTGAATGGCATGTTCATACTTATTATATTGCAGTGAAGCATCTTGTGGGTGATTATGGAAATTAGAAAACAATTTCCTCATAAAACTGCTTGGAGCCATTGCTGGAGGCATAGTATACTCTCCTGAATCTATTCATGAAATGAAATACATCATGTATAAAACTATCTGGCAAGCAGAAATACAGCCAATTGTCAGGGGAAATTATTCATCCTATTATTTAATTAAGCTTCAAAGAAAATACCAAGGGATAGGATGTATTCTACATTTCCTCATTGCTTCAAGGGGTTAATCTCAGACCTGTCTGCAAAGTGTGCTGCAATTCAAATGAAACCTCTAGACTTGTGGGAAGGATCAGTGCATGAAATAGTGTTATTTAGAGTGTTACTTTAGATTTACAGTTATTTGTCTCTTCATTAATATGGTATAAATCCATGCATTGTACTGAACTGGAGTGATTTTATTTTGATAATTTACATCTTGAAGATTGGTCCAATTACCTCCACTGTTTTTGACAGTTCAGTCAATAAAGTTAAATGTATAAAATAATGCAGCCATGACTTTACATAGCATTTTCATTCTTAAATCATAGTGTTTGACAGTGCTTGGATATAATGAAGTAAAATTTAACATCCACCCACATCAGGAATAAACTGCATATTTTTATATCTGTAATGCTACAGGGCTCTAAAGATCTCTTCCAACTCTAACCTTTCTATGGTTCTATGCTATGACACCCCTTCATTCCCCCCTCCCCAATTCTGTTATCTTAGCAGACAAACGGGAAAGCCCTCTAGGAATAGAAATCCTATAAGCTTACAGTAATAAAGTGCTAGTTTTAATATCACAGCTGTGCTATCATTGCTTGATATTTTTATCCATTCACATGCTGAAGAATCTTGCTGCTCTGCCACACATTTTTTAACCATCCCTGATTTCCAGGAGATCTGGATCAACAATAATCTATTAGCGTTACCAAAATGCCCTACCCAGGACAGGACACAAAGTATGTGTGGTGTCAAATATGTACCAAATATGTACATATGTATAAAATATGTACGAAAATATGTAGGTGTGCTAGCAGCAGATCACAAGCCTTCTTTTTTTGTAAGAGAATAGAGAAGTTACCATTGACATCGGTGAGAGAAACTGTTGAGTGCAGTCATATTATCTTACCTAAGACCATTGCTGTAAGTGATGGACCATAATTTTGGAATCCTGTGGTAAACTACACAGAGGCAAGGACATAAATAGCTTTCTTATCCTGTCTTTTGTGTTTCTCCAGCTCCTTAGGTTCATAGGAATGTCTATATAATAGTAGTTTTTCCAACTGGTTGTATGATTAAAGCCTTAGAAATTATTTTCTGCAGATACAGGAGGTATTCAACATAGCATGCTTACTTGGGACAGCAGGACCATTTTTGGGGATACCAAGCCAACCCTTACTCTCCCTCACTGCTTTGATGTGTTGTTTTTCAGTTCAAAGCTGAAGTCTTCACTCTGTGGCACTTCACCCTGGACATCACACCACTGTCTGCAACACGGTGGCACTGTATGGGCAGAAAGATGGATAGTGAAAGGGTGACAGTGCTAGGTGACTGTTGGGTAGAGGTATGTGGCATACAGAATAATTCTTTTAGCTCCTGGCTGATGTGCCTGTATAAGTAATACTGACTAGAGGCAAAAGCTTGCCTCTGTCAGGTGGTGGACTAGTCTTCCTCCTCTACCTGTTTGAACCTGTCTTTGAAATCTCTGACCAAACAGGGAGCTTCCTCTGGCTGCGGATGATGCTCTCCTCTGAGCTCCTTCAGCCCCCTCATACTGGCTCCATTCTGTCAATCAAGATCTCCCTCCTCTGTGGTAAACAGTTTTCAAAGATAATCATAAGCCAGACTTTATTAATCAAAGGGAAGAGGAGAACTCAGAGGATAACTAATGTATCAACACATTGCTTACTGGTGAATTCCCAGCTGCTAGGCTGTGCTCAAGATTTCAGCTAACATCTATACCAACCAAATTCAGCATCCACTTCTGCACTTAAGTAATTTGTTTCATATGTAGGAACACTATGTGTCAGATGAGAAAGGATAGAAAAAAATCATCTTTTTCCCCGGCCAGTGAGTTTGGGAGGAAAAAGAGAATAGTTCTTACCTGAGAAATCTCTTGCTGTTTTAAATAATAAAAATCCTCCTTTTAACATAAAGGTTTACCTCCTCACCTTTCATGTGTGCCCAAGACAGGGAAGACCTCTGTGCTCTACAGAGTTTAATTATCGAGCCGTGCTCAGCAGAAGTTCTGATGAGTGGCAATCAGATGAGAACAAGAAATGATTACAAATGACAGTATAGTCTAAATGCAGTAGTAATAAGTCTTTAGAAATCCAAAACTAGAAAAGTGATCACTCAGTAAACACGTGACACAATTAATTAGTAATCATGATGTCTTTTTTACTTGCTTGAGATAGTCTGATAGAAATAGAAGAATCATAGAATTGTCAGAGTTGGAAGGGACCTTAGAGATCGTCTAGTTCCAAACCTCCTGCCTGGCAGGGAGACCTTCCACTAGATCATGTTGCCCAGAGCCCCATCCATCCTGGCCTTAAAAACCTTCCAGGGATAGGGCTTCCACAACCTCTCTGGGCAACCTGTTCCACTGTCTCACCACCTTAACGGTGAAGAACTTCCTCCTAATGTCTAAGTTAAATCTACTCTCCTCTAGCTTGCATCCATTTTCCCTGATTCTATTACTGTCTGACCTCCTAAAAAGTCCCTCACCAGTTTTCTTGTAAGCCCCCTTCAGATACTGGAAGGCCACAATGAGGTCTCCTCAGAGCCTTTTTTTCCTCAGACTGAATAACCCAAAGTCTCTCAGCCTGTCCTTGTAGGACAGGTGCTCCAGTCCTCTGATCATTCTCATGGCCCTTCTCTGGACTCACTCCAGCACCCCTATATCCCTCTTGTAATAGGGGCTCCAGAACTGGATGCAATATTCTAGGTAGGGTCTGAGGAGAGCAGAGTAGAGGGGGAGAATCACTTCCCTCAACCTGCTGGCCACGCTTCTCTAAATGCAGCCAAGGATACGGTTGGCCTTCTGGGCTGCAAGCGCACACTATTGAGCTTCTCATCCACCAGCACCCCGAGTCTTTTTCCTCAGGGCTGCTCTCAAGCCAATCTTCACACAGCCTATATCGGTGCTTGAGATTGCCCAAACGCAGATGTACAAATACATATTCTGTTTAATTTTAAACATTTCATTTACTTGTATGACTTGACACACTTTTCTTCTTCTGATGTACATTCTTATCATATTACAGAGAACTGGCTTCACTCTCCCCTGTCTCTTTCTTTCCTGCTTTCTTCTGCATAATTTTAAAGACATACTTCTTATTTCTATTTAGAGCTCTTCTTCAACGTATTCAGACCATGTTTGACTCCAGGAAGAGTTTCTTTTACCTTTGTGATTTCAGAGACCCTGAACTTGTAGCAGAATGTCATCTATATATACGTAAAAATTAAGATGGGAAACTGTAGGGAGAAAGCTCTTTGAAATTCCATGCTAATGTAATTTTATTTTAAAGCACATTTGGAGACCTGGTGCTCATCATTTTAATGCATTAGCTTTTCATTTCCTGATCTGTCCTTGGAAGCAGGGGTGTGGTTGGAAGTTGGAGTACATTTACTGTCAAAGCAGTTTTGTTCTGGAGCCTGCAGATCCACAAGCCAGATCTAGAGCTGGGTCCAGGACTACAAGCTCAGACAGGCATGGGTGTTACTTCCAAGTCCCATTGTCAGCTTCCTGATTTGACAGAACTTCTGGATTCAGCTACAATTGTGTTCGAATGTGCATGCTAACCTGCAGTGGGTGCAAAACAGGTAGGCTTCGGTTGACACCATCTGCCACATAATCAGTTAGAGTGAAGAAAAAGGAGTTAAGCACAGGCCAAAGAATATTATTGTGATGCTCTTTGAGTATATTCTCAGCTAAGGGATGGAAGTGCATACCTGCACATAAAAGTTTGATCACTTTGCTGGTCATCTCCCTCTTGCCGCATGAAAAAAGATGACACAAGAGATGGGGGCAATGGAGACAGGTCCCTCCCTGAAGAGGCAGGAGAGGCAAGAGAGACTCCTCCTGACCTCCCCTCTCTTCCCTGTTGCCCATAGACAACAGGTATGGGGCTCTAGAAACAGTAAGCTGGGCAAAGGAGGAAGGCAGGGGCCTAAATGAAACAGGTGAGTGAAGGATAGTTCATGGCCATGGCAGAAGGTAAGTGCCTTCCTTGCCTGCATCATCTTCGCAGGTGCTTCTGAGAAATAGAGAGAAGAATAGAAGACAGCTAGTCTAATGGGGATGTGGATGACAGGCAACCTGCACCAGAGGTCTTGTTGCTGTCAGGTAGGCTTTCTGGACATATAATAACCTCTTTCACACAGAAGAAGAGAAGAGAAGAGTAGTGGTTGTTGGAGACTTGCTCCTAAAGGGAACAGGGGGCCTAATATGCAGGGTTGACCCTCATCACAGGGAGGTCTGCAGTCTTCCTGGAGCCCGAATCAGGGATATTACAAGGGAACTTCCCAACATGGTGCAGTCATCAGAGTTTTATCCACTACTGATCTTTCAGGCAGATGGAGAGGAAGCCACATCCTGTAGTCTGAGGGAAAAAAGAGATATTTCAAAGCCTTAGGATTGCTGGTAAAAGGGTCTGGGGCACAAGTTATTTTCTCTTCCCTCCTTCCAGTATCAGAACATAATATGGAATGGAGTAGAAGAATCCAGTCCATAAATACCTGGCTCCGAGACTGGTGCTTCAGGCGGGGCTTTAGGTTTTTTGATAATGGCTGGTATTACAACATACCAGGCAAGATGCTAGGAGGTGGGAAAGGCTTATCTTCCAGGTGAAAAAGGATTCTAGGACAAGAACTATCAGAGCTCATCCACAGAGCATTAGATTCGAAGGGCAATGGGGCTGTTGCCAGGTCTGCACAAGTGGGCCAGTGTTCCAGTACTAGTACTGATAAAGACCAGAAGACCTCCCACCCTCCTAGGGTAGAATTGGCATGCTCAGCTCACTCCCTGAAATGCCTGCATACCAATACATGAAGCATGGGGAATAAACAGGAGGAGTTAGAAATCCATGTGAGTTCAAGGGGTCATGTTCTGGTGGCAATTACAGACACATGATGGGACAGCTCACAGGACTGAGAATATGGTCATGGATAGCAATGTCCTTTTTAGGAAAAACAGGTGTACAAGGCGTGGTGGGGGAGTTGCTTTTTATGTGAGAGAGCAACTAGAATGTATTGAGCTCTCTCCAGGGGTGGATGAGTGGCAAGTTGAGATTTTATGGGTGCAAATTAAGGGGCAGGCTGGCATGGGTGATACAGTTGTGGGTGTTTATTACAGGCCACCTGATCAGGATGAGGAAGCTGATGAGGCTCTCTGCAGGCAACAGACAGTAGTCTTTCAAACACAGGCTCTGGTTCTAATGGTGGATTTTAACTACCCAGGTATTTGCTGGAAGGCCTAC
>VWZX01003973.1:228740-286239 GCA_013399015.1 Galbula dea | reverse complement strand
TGGAACGTCAAACCTCTGTGTGCTCTGAAGCTCCACTCTCCTCTTCCAAGGGGGCACAGTACCCACCAGCAAGGCTCCCACTCTCTCTCCTTTCTCCAGCTGTGGCCGTGCTGCACGACGCGGAAGGGGCAGCCCCAGAGCTCCGCCTCACGTGGCGCGGAAGGGGCAGCCTCCTTTAATTACAAATTGTTCTAAAAATATATTTCTTTAAAAAAAAAAAACAAAAAACCCACAAAAAACCTCTCAGCCTTATAATTTCATTAGACTTCCTTTAGTTTTCTTTTGAAAATTATTCCTTCTTCAGCTTCTTTGTACAGTTCATAAAGTGATAAGGCAAACATCTTTTATACCTGAGACAGAGACCACAGCCAGCTCAGGTTGGTCACCAAGGACTGATCAGCACAGCCTAAATTCTGTGTCTGAGTTTCTTAAGTGTAAAATTGCTATAAATTTTGTAAAATAAGCATTATTATTGCTTTCGATGCTCTTAGACACACAAATAGAGAAAGATTTTAATATATTAAGAAGTCTAGGAAGGGTCTGAGGTTATAAGCATCAGTTCTGTGAAGTCTATAAACATTTAAAAATAATATAAGAATTTCTGAGCTGCTGAATATAAACTCATTAATGACTGTAAGTGCTTCATTTTCTACTAGTTCTAATTTAAGAAAGAGTGATTTTACAATTATATTTTCTGCACATCAGACTAAATTTTTGCTTCATATTTTCTTCTTTGTTTTATTTTTTTTCCCATGCATGATTCTGAATCTAGAAAGTGTCTGTGTGATTCGTTGGTAAATAAGAGACAGATACTTTTTCGAAGCATGTTCTTTTTCTTTTGTACCCTGAGCCCCCACTTTGCTCTACAGGACTTCGAGGAAATGCAATTATTTCTGCCACCATCAGAGAAGCCACTTAGATGCTTAAAGGTGAGCATTTGCTTAAGTGCTTTACTGATTGAGCTTTTATTGCACTGGAGAGTATCAATTAAAAAGCAAAATAATCCCTCATGTTCCTCATGACTCCAACAATCTAAAGGAGCTGAGCACCATATGGAGCCTGTTGACCTTTAGAGGAAGGCATTTTTCCTGAAACGCAAGGGGTACTTCTGAAACCTTTAGCGTTCACCAGCCGTTGCCTTGTCTATCAAAACACCAAAAATAATTATGAACAGGAACAAAAAAACAACTAAACCAACCTTCTAGAAGAGGCTCAGTCTTGC
Source organism: Galbula dea (assembly GCA_013399015.1). Taxonomy (NCBI): domain Eukaryota; kingdom Metazoa; phylum Chordata; class Aves; order Piciformes; family Galbulidae; genus Galbula; species Galbula dea. The sequence continues at coordinate 285,017 of VWZX01003973.1, read as the reverse complement.
AGCTGGCCCCAGAAGATGGCACTGTTCTGAACAGTTTGAGCCAGAGCCAGCAGGGACCGAAGGCATCGCTTGCCCCCACCCCATTCCTTCCTGGCATTCTCCCAAGTTAGTCTCGATGTTTCCTGAGGGCCCTGGTGAAGCTGGAGAAGCAAGTCTGTGTGACCCTCATGAGGGTCAACAAGGCCAAGTGCAAGGTGCTGCACATGGGTCAGGGCAGCCCTCAAAATCAATCCAGGCTGGGGATGAAGGGATGGAGAGCAGCTCCATGGAGAAGGACTTGAAGGTAGTGGTAGATGAAAAGGTGGATGTGAGGCTCTGGCAACCCTGAAAGCCAATTGTATCCTGGGCTGCATCAAAAGAAGTGGACTGGGTCCAGAGGAGTCCATAAAAACAATTAGAGACCAGGGAAATGTCTCCTGTGAAGACGAGCTGAGAGAGTTGGGGTTGTTCAGCCTAGAAAAGGCTCCAGGGGACCTTTGTTGCAGCTTTTCAGGACTTAAAGGGAGCCTACAGAAAAGACAGGGAGGAACTTTTTTACCAAGACCTGTTCTGACAGCACAAGGCATAAGGGTTTTAAACCAGCTCCCTGCTCAGCATGCAGATTTCCATAGTTCCTACTTCTAGCACTGTGTACATTCCAGTCCTCTTTCCTTCTGCAGGTCCCAGCCTTCACTGTTTCCTTTTCCCTCCAAGCACTAATTTTACTTTTTCTTAATTTTTTTTTCTTTTCCTTTTCTTCTCACCATTATCTGTCCATTTTTTGGTGGTTTGTTTTTTTTCCCTTCTTGGGTGGAAGACACAGGGAGCTCATCTGTCTCCAGTGATGCTAGCTTCTCCATTTCCCACCCCCTGTTTTGTCCTCTTCTGTTAGTAAACCATGAGGGCAACTTGCCAGCAATGTGCTGTGCAAGCAGGCAGGATCTGGAAGGAAACAGCATTTCTTCTCCTGATCAGTCTGGGTGTTAAGGAAACCAAAATGGACTGAAATAACTCTTTTCTTACAGAAACCCAAAGAAAAAAATAGTCTTTGAAGGACTCATCCTCTGACTGTGGGGTCCTGGGGATTATATCCACAACAGCATAACTGTGTCTGCTATTTCTCTGATGCAGCCATACCTGGTTATCTGTGAGCTACGCTCCCTCTTGATGGTGCTGGCCAGACATGGAGGTAGTGTGTGCGGGGGTTGCTTTTGCCAGCTGTGCTCAGAGTGATGGCCTCAGTTGGGTAAAGCATGGGCTTCAGCAGATGAAAATGGTAACTTAGACACTTTTTTCTTAAAGATTTCTAAAGGCTCAAGAAAATAATCCTTCACTGAAGTTTTAGCTCCCGCAACGTTTCTATTTTTAAAACTTTCAGTGGGTGTTTGAGTTGGTGTTTTCTGAATGCACCCAAGAGTTGGCTCAATGTGCTATGCTTTAAAAAGCCCAACCTGAGGCCAGCCAGAGACCAGGAAACATTGGATTCTCCCCGAGCTCTTTTTCCCCAGGCAAACAATTCCCTGAACACAAAATTTCAAACAAGTAAACATGAATATTGCTCATTGCCATTTCCTGCTGTGCTAAGTAGTTTAAGGTCATATTTCCTGTATTTACAATATATGGCTTAAAATACAAACACCCTTTGTTTGTGTTTTGTTATTGTCTGCATCACTGAATGCTTTCACAGACACATGCTGCAATAAAGAATGGCTTAGAAATCAAATGTAAAAAAGCAGCCGGTGCCACTGGGGAATAGAGTACTCTACCAATCAAGACCTCCATTGACCAGGTTCACAATGTAAAGCTCTTTTAAAAATGTATTTAATGCAGACCTGAAATTTATGCATCATAAAGGGATAAAACAAACCAAAAAACCCACCCCTTCCAGTCCTTTTCAGCCTTTGGTAGAAATTTTGATTTGCAAATTAATTAAATATTTGGTTGTCTAAATTTGTAAGGTCTGCTGCAATTTTGCCTGAAAGTGGAAACAGACACCTCTCTCAACATCCTGTCCTTTAGTTTTCTTTCTATAGAAGAATATCATGACATTTTAAAACCTGTGGGCACTTTCTTTTCTTCCACTCCTTAGTTGAACAATGTGACATTTTGAACTGCTCCTTCATCCTGGTTCCCAAGTCTGAAATGCGCCCAACGCAGATATCTTGCTTTTGTCATTCCTTTTCCTTCCTCTTCAAAAATTTGATCTCCCAGGCAAACAGCTGAAGGTGGAAAAGGTTTTTTTCTTTAAAGCAGATTTTAATTCTTGTGTCTGTGATTGTCTCTGAGCTTCAGAATAAGCCTCAGTTATCTGTTCTGAAACAAGGACTTCAGAGCTACTGGGCTACAATTTTAGTTGTGTTAGCCAGTGAAGATTGTTTAGTTAAGGTCAGGAACCAGTCTTCTTTAGAATAAGAAGGTTTCAGCTGCAGTTTGACCACTTAAAATGTGTTAATTGCTTGACAGAGTAGGTTATCTCATTATGGGCTGGATTCAGTATTGCTGAAATGAGTAATCCTTCATTTAGAAGAGTTTTATGAAGGACTGGGGCATACATTTTGGCAGCAAAGAAGCAGTGAAAGACAGCTTGGAAATGTAAGTGATACGTGTGGATGAGCTGGGTCTCTGTATTATTTTGGCAAGACCAAGTATGTGTATGAGAGAATAACACCAAATAATAAAGGAAAAATATCACAATGCATATTGTATAGCATCTGTGTGTTGTCATGACAAGAGTCTATAGTGTTGAGTTACCAGATTGAAAGAGTGGGAAAACCTCCTTCACTGTTCAGTCCACTTGACTTTCAGGGAAGCAGGATGTTGTACATCACCGTGAATGTACAAAATTACTCCAGACTTCCCTGAATCAACCACCAAGTTTTGCATAAGGCAGAACATCACACCTTTTCAACAGGATCCTGGTGGTATTGGGCCTTTTTGTCTAGGACCTTCTTATAGGATATTTCTTGTAGTTCTGTTTTCCGTGCATGCAATGCCTGTGTTTATGTTAGTATCCAGTATGTGTTCAAACTGTCTGTGTGTCACAAATCCCACAAAAATAATGCAGTGAAGTTGGGACCAGCTCTAAGGGTGGAAGTGATGGAGTTTGAGGGTGCAGAGCACCAGCCATGAGACGAACAGGCTGAGGCTCTCTGGCTTACTGAACTTATCTACCACAGCTCTTCACTAGTTTAGAAGAACAGTCTCCTCACCCATGGTTGCGTCCTTTTCATCTGGATGTTTGGTAAAATACCAACTAGATGGGTTTCCTGAGAGAAGCCCACTGAAGCTAGGGTGAAAGGAAGGAAAGTAACAAGGATTTATGAACACTAAACAAGTAAATTTTGGAACTGGAACTGAAAACCTCAGCAGAAGTTGTTACCTTGGCAACAGCTTCCTGAAGTGCAGGGTGGGAGAGGGAGGGAGACAGAGAGAGACCTCATCCTGGGACTGAACTAGCGAGCTGCTGAAGCTTAGGAAAGTGCCTAATCAGGGCTAATCAGCACCAGGGAAGCTGCTTGGTGAAATAGTGCTCCTCTGAAGCTGTTGATGAGTAGCCTGACTGTCACACATCAGTCTTCGCTAAGCTGTTTGGTGAAAAATTTCAAGTAGCCCAAGAGGGACTCTATTCAGGTATGATGGAAGTCTTCACCCTGATTTTTCCTCTCTGCAAGGATAAGGCCCTTGAATCATACACTGCAGTAGGCAATTCTCAGAGGAATGAAGAAGCTGCATTAGTTGCTCTTCTCCTGGTTCTTGCAGCCAGCAGAGCAGAGACACTGTGTGTCATCTGCTTTGGGCCTGTGTTGTAGTTAGGGGCTGGGACAGCCACTAACCCGGAAAATAGACACTGTCTCTCTCTCCTCTCCCCCCTTTCCCCCCACGGCAGGAAAAGGGCAGAGGGTGAGAGAAAGCATCAAAAAAAGAAAACTTGCAGATTGGAGATTAAAACTAAAACTCCTTTAATAACAATAATAACAAAGTCAGATGAAATATATAGGGATATACAAAACCCAAACTGTGTCACCACCGAAACTCCGGCAAGCTCCAGCAAGCAAGAAGGAAACCGCGGACCTCCCAGGCACACGTCCTCCTCCGTCCACACCAGCCAGCACAGGACGAACTGCGCTGCCCCCCTCCCCTCGGCGCAGGGTCCTAAAGCCCGCCCGCAGGGTCCTAGGTGTTTTTCTCAGTGCCTAACGCAGGGCGATCCAGTAAGAGGACCGGCCCTCAGCTACACCGAACATGACGTATATGGGGTGGAATACTCCAAAAAATAAAATCATTGAACAGAAATAGTTCTGTTCTAACTCAAACTAAGACAGTCTGGAAAGTTCAAATAAGTGAGTGAGAGAGGATGCAGGTAGTAGTATGATTTATAAGAGAAACCTAGACAATTTGTTTTTCTTTCTGTTTGAGCATTCTTCTAACTAAAAAGTTATACTGATGGTGGCTAACGACATCACTGGCTTCTCCTTACTGGAATCTCACACAAAACCCAAGCTCTTGGTTTGTCACTCAAAAGGCCAGAAGGTGTAACAGCATAAGGGGATACTAAAAATGGCCAACTGCAAGAGCTGGAAAATGAATGAAATGTTGCTGCAGTGGAGCTAACACAGAATCTCTGTTCTGTCCTCTCTGACATATCCAAGCCCATGTCAGCTTTGTGCAGTGTTAAAGCATGCCGTCTGCGTGACTGTGTTGAGCCAAAACCAAATTCTCTAGGCTCATAGGGTCTCCATTAATGCCACCATGTATCCCCATTGGATAACCAGTGGATGCACTGTGTATCCCCATGCTGGATAATCCACTTACAGCTGGTGGCTATTTGACTGTTGTTTCTTTCAGCAATTTAGCAGGTGCTTGGGTGAGATACTCTAAAAAGTGCTGGTAAAGGAGTTTGGTTTTCCTCAGTAGACCAAAGCATTTCACAGCTTCCTTAACAGAGCCTGCTGAGGCAGAGAATTCATGGTGCCAATAGAAAAGCATCTCCAGAAAATAAACAAAAAACTTAAACATTAAAACCAAGAGAGCCAGGACATGTCAGCTTGGACATGATGCAGGGATTGTTGCAAAATGATGTTGGAACTGAAGGAGCTAAGGAGATCTGTGGTTTAAAATTCAGCCCTAGTCAGCATTAGTGATCAGAAATTTGTCAACCATTTGTTCCAGTTTATTCCTTATGAAAGACACATTCATGATTGTGAGGCGAAAGAGGGGAAACACTTTCTTATTGCCGTTTCTGATAAAGCAGTATCATTAAATGCCAGAGTAAAGAATATATATTTGATTTTTCCTGCTGGAATTTCCTAGTTCAGACTTGAGTCTCTCTGGTGGCGAAATAATTGATGAAGGTTGCTGTTTTTAACCCTACTGTATTGCCTGTGATGTGGTAAACATAACTTCTCCACAGGTTTTCTCATCCTGACTGCTGGCCCAATTTTATTCTTGATTGTCCAGCTGTGGCTGCTATTAACTAAGAGGCACAGCCACTGCTTCTCAGGTAGTAATTAGGCACAGTTTGGTTTTGTCCTAGATACATCCTAAGTGGTAAACATGAAAATTTGCACACAATAATTTTTCACCCTTAAATGTGAATTCTTCTCATAGTTATTTAGTCAACAGATTGTGACTTGCATACAGTACATGCACACAGAAACAACGAAAGATCAAAGTAGGTCTTCCTGCCCTACCTGTCTTCTTACCCATAGACATAATTATTTGTTGTGCAGATGCATCAGAGGCACATCTTGTGTCTGTCTTCCTTAGTCTTTGCACATACAACTGAAAAAGTATGTCAGGGATAATTGCAAAGCTATGGATTTATTGCACACATAGGACAGCAGTCATCTACATGCAAGTATGTCATTAGTGAGCCTTGAGACACAAGAAGGATGGAGCTATGACTGTTTTGAGACACATTTCTTATGTGTTTAGCTGCATCCTCACATCAGAGAACCATCCTCAGCTGTTCAGCCTGGCAGGGACAAGCTCTTTTTCACTCATTGTTGCATTTCTCAGTGCTTTATTGCAAAATTGTACAAAGTCCATACAGGTCATTTGTCCTATCACAGTATATTTAACAATATAACTTGTATTGACTATGCCAGAAGTGAGGGGTTTTTTGCAACAAAACCTTTGCCACAGAAGCCTTTGGGCACATTCATAAGAAGAGGAAACTCAGGTGTGTGCAGCCATATGAGAGTGTAGGGTTCAAGACGACCTAAATTTGGTTTGGAAATCACTAAACATAAAAATCACAGCATGTTTTCCAGAACTGGTTTCTATTCTAGTAAGAAAAGCTGCATCCTCTGTGACAGAAAGCACTTGACATGTTCATCCTGTTTCTGAACACAGGTTTGCAGGAGCTTTCTGATACAGTGTCTGCATTGACATCCTTGACTATGCTCTTCTTTCACTCCAGGCCAAAGTCTGCCCAGAGATAGAGTTTATAGAGCAAATGACTGACATAAAGGATCTTTTGCTGTTTTAAGCAGCAGGGAAGATTTTTTTTTTTAAGTCAGGTTTGTGGCTGATGAATAAAATATGGCTAAATATGATGCCATTCAGGAAGGGAAGCTGTGGAATAGTTTAAATTTTCCCACACATGAGATCTGTGCACTGGTAAGCACTCCAGGTTGCATTGCTGTAAGTGTTGAAATCTATGAGAAAATTGTGAGAATTACAGGGCTCATAAGAAGTGCCTATCATTAAAATCGAGAATGAGTTTTTCCTGTTAGAGGAACACTAGCATTAGGTATATGTGCTGCTGCTGCCTGTGGGAGATATTTCTTTCTTTTTTTCTCCTCCTCAAACTCATCGAAGGACAAAAGCAGAAAAAAAAAAAAAGAGTGTAATGAGTATAATGGGTAACAGAATCACAGAATGTTAGGAGCTGGAAGGGACCTCGAAAGATCACCTAGTACAACCCCGCTGCCACACCAGGATTCCCTAGACCAGGAACCACAGAAGCACTACCAGGAGGGTTTTGAATACCTCCAGAGAAGGACACTCCCCAAACTCTCTGGGCAGTCTGTGCCAGGGCTCTGGCACCTCAACTGGGAAAACATTTTTTCTTGTGTTCACATGGAACCTCCCATGCTTCAGCTTACAGCCATTGCCTCTTGTCTTGTCACTGGGCTTCACCAAGAAGAGCCTGAACCCCTTGACACCCATCGTTTACATACTTAAAAGCATAGATGAAGTCACCCTTTAGTCTCCTCTTCTCCAAGCTGACGAGACCCAGCTCCCTCAGCCTTTCCTCATCAGGAAGATGTTCCAGCCCCTTCAGCATCTTGGTGGCTTTGTGCTGGACTCTTTCCAGCAGCTCCCTATCCTTCTTCAACTGAGCGGCCCAGAACTGGACACAATATTCCAGATGTGGCCTCACCAGGGTAAAGAGGAAGAAGAGCCTCTCTTGACCTACTAACCACACCCCTTCTAATCCACCCCAGAATCTCATTGGCCCTCCTGGCCACAAGAGCACACTGCTAGCTCATGCTCATCCTTCCATCTACCAGGACCCCCAGATCTCTTTCCCCTTCATTGCTCTCCAGCAGGGCGGTCCCCAACCTATACTGATCCATGGGGTTGGTCTTTCCCAGGTGTAAACTTGACATTTCGTGGAAGATAACAGCAGTAAAACACATGGAAGGTTTAAATAACAGTTCTTTAGAAAGCTTCAAAAGAGAGGTACATTGGCAGCATCAGAAATAAATAGAAGGTTTCATACCATTTATAGACTAGTTGGGTTTCTATGGGCTCCCAGTGTGCTTCTGAAATGTAAGTTTAATTTCCCACATACCCCCAAGTGGCAGAGGGAGAGGCTTTATCAGAATGGCTATTTCAGCAGTACATGCCTTAGGCATTCCTCAGCCATATTTTTCACTTTTAATTTTACAGAAGTCATGGATAGCTTCTCAAGACTGTTGTGCCACTACTTCTAGGAGCTGTTAGTTCAGCCACAGCTGCTAAAGGCACCCTGCACACCTTTTTTTTTCCAAAATCAAGCCAATTGTAGCACCACATTGAAGGGACTGAGTGGTGATGTCAGCACATACTTAAGACTAACGGTGGCCTCGGGTGATTAGCTCTGCATGCTCGTTCAGGCAGAGCCAAAATGCTTGATGTTAAATAGTGTTGTCTTCTCTTTCTTCTTCTTTTTAGTCTTTTTTTTTTTTTTTTTTTAAATTCCTGAGTGCCTCTGCTTAAAACTTGTTCATTCTGCTTTTTAAACACAGCCTTTGGGTCACTGGTGACTCAGTTACTGAAGACATTCTGTATGCTTAATATTTAGCTGAGTAGTTTTGTGACCTCTTCTGATCACTACTGTGTACTGATACAGTATTTCTGAATGCAACTAGACTTCATCCATGCAACAGAAGGCCAGCTATGCAAAGTTCCTCATAACTCTTCAAAAGTATGTTTAAAAAGTTAACCCAGAGATCAAATAATCAATCAATCAATAAACATCTGTGGAGAGCTGCATGACTGTATCGCAGTTGTGAGGAAGAAAAGGATGCAGCTGGGGAGAGTGTTCAGTGCTTTGTGAGCACTGAGTGAAGGTGAAATCCATTTAAACTGCTATAATTTAGTCTGGTTAAAGTGGTTGTTAAGATGGGACCTGAGGGATCATTTTCTGTAAGTGAAAGAAGAATCTTCCTACATAAGGTCAAGCTGTGTCTCCTCTTTCTAAAGCACTGGCATATATGGTGACTCTAAAGGGTCCTAACAATTGACTTTGGCTCCACAAGAGGGTTTTTTTGTTGTTTGTTTGTTTTTGTATTTGATATTTGAATCATTTTCTGATCTCAGAACACTCATCACATTGAAATTTAATATTTGCTATCTAGTTTAAATGGTCAGAAGCATCAGGTAGATTTATATTATCTTCAAGTTTCAATAGAGGGTAGTTTGCCACAAGTTCAGTATTACTTTCCTCCTAAATAGTGTCAGAGGTGGTGCACAACAAATGCAGCTGAATCTAGCACAAGCCCTGGTTTTGTGGTGTTTAATGAAAAAATCATAGCTCTAGTGACTGTGAGCAAAAATTGTTATTTCTTGAACAGGAAAATAACTTTTGAAGTGATAGATTAATGGTGCAAGAGAGTCAGATGTTAGATATTAGTTTCTTGCTAGATTCAAAATATGGAGATACACAGATCTTTTTTGCTACCAACAAACAGTGTTGGATGTCACAGATTGAGAAAAGTCTCATCAGTCCCACCTGCCACCTCAAAGGAGCATGAAGGGCAAGTTACTTCACAAGCATTGCCAACACAGGTTCCTGACACACACAGGTGTTTGTCTGCTGAAGCTTGCAAGCTATTTACTTCATTTTCTTCTAGATGAAAAGTCGTTGGACTTCAAGATTTGAGGCTTTTAAAACCCTCAGGTTCCTGCAGCCCACAAATGTGTGTAAGTATTTTTGCAGAGCATGCACACACACACTGCTACTGACATGGTTGTATGTTAGACTTTTTCCCCCCATTAAGGTTAAAACTAGATTTTAGCTAATATTTCTTAATCCCAGATGGGAAGAGGTAGATGTATAAATAGGAATATGATTATCATAGCAAAAATATGACTGACTGCAAAACTTGCTAATATGGTAGGAAAAATGAATGGAGGGAAAATATTTTCAGTTTAGTGTCTTCACTGAAGTCACATCTCTTTCAGTCTACCCAAGAGGTTACCTATGATGAGCTGATGACATACAGTACCTTTACTCTAATTTCAATTTGCAATACATCAACCAAAGAGTAAACAAAATGGGAGGTAATTAGAGAAAGCAAAATGAAGAGAGAGCTGAGAAAGATCTTATTACTTCATGAGAAATGCTTAGACTTTGTCAACCCCTTTGTCTTCATCAGGCTGTAGGTTTGTTTATTTTTACTTCACAGAAGGAAAGTGTAATATGTTATATGAGAGTTTGGCCAGAGTTAGTGTTTGGGTGTTGGTTTGGTTTAGAAAGGTAGGGAAAAAACCCCCAAAACAGGCGAAAAAATCAGGATGTCTAGGTGTCAATTCAAAAAGGGCAAGAAGGAGGAGCCAGGTAACTATAGACCAGTCAGCCTCACCTCCATCCCTGGAAAGGTGATGGAGCACTTTATCCTTGACTCTGTCTCTAGGCATATCAAGGATAAGGGGGTCATTGGGAGCAGTCAGCATGGGTTTACCAAGGGGAAGTCATGTTTGATCAACCTGATAGCCTTTGATGAGGACATAACCAGGTGGATAGATGAGGGTAGAGCAGTGGATGTGGTTTATCTTGATTTCAGGAAAGCATTTGACACTGTCTCCCACAGCATCCTTGCAGCTAATCTGAGGAAGTATGGTCTGGCTGATTGGATAGTGAGGTGGATTGTGAACTGGTTGAAGGACAGAAATCAGAGAGCTGTGGTCAATGGGATGGAGTCTAGCTGGAGGCCTTTGTCTAGTGGAGTCCCTCAGGGGTCAGTACTGGGACCAGTACTTTTCAATCTATTCATTAACGACCTGGATGAGGGAACAGAGTGTGCTGTCAGCAAGTTTGCTGATGACACTAAACTGGGTGGAGTGGCTGACACACCGGAGGGTTGTGCTGCCATTCAGCGAGACTTAGACAGGCTGGAGAGTTGGGCAGGGAGACATTGAATGAAATTCAACAAGGGCAAGTATCAAGTTTTGCACCTGGTAAAGACCAACCCCAGGTATCAGTAGAGTTTGGGGACCGACCTGTTGGAGAGCAGTGAAGGGGAAAGGGATCTGGGGGTCCTGGTGGATGGAAGGATGAGCATGAGCCAGCAGTGTGCTCTTGTGGCCAGGAGGGCCAATGGGATTCTGGGGTGGATTAGAAGGGGTGTGGTTAGTAGGTCAAGAGAGGTTCTTCTTCTTCTTTACTCTACCCTGGTGAGGCTGCATCTGGAATATTGTGTCCAGTTCTGGGCCCCTCAGTTGAAGGAGGGTAGGGAACTGCTGGAAAGAGTCCAGCACAGAGCCACCAAGATGATGAAGGGGGGTGGAACAGATGAGGAAAGGCTGAGGGAGCTGGGTCTCTTTAGCTTGGAGAAGAGGAGACTAAGGGGTGACCTCATTTATGCTTTTAAATATGTGAAGGGTGGATGTCGGGAGGATGGGGTCAGGCTCTTCTCAGTGAAGCCCAGTAACAGGACAAGAGGCAATGGCTGTAAGCTGAAGCATAGGAGATTCCGTGTGAATACACGTAGGAATTTTTTCCCAGTGCGGGTGCCAGAGCCCTGGCCCAGACTGCCCAGAGAGGTTGTGGAGTCTCCTTCTATGGAGAGATTCAAAACCCGCCTGGACATGCTTCTGTGGTTCCTGGTCTAGGGAATCCTGGTGTGGCAGGGGGGTTGGACTAGATGATCTTTTGAGGTCCCTTCCAACTCCTAATTGTTGTGTTTCTGTGATTCTGTGTTTGTAGAAGAGAGATTCAGGAGTGGCAACTTCCTTCTACATTGACTGACTTTGAAGGAGAGAGGAACTCTGAACTGCCCGCTGCTGTGTGCTTTGTATTTAAGTGGTTTCTTCTTGGCATGCAGCAATTTAAACATGGCTGGGCCAAGAGAAAGAGAAGTGACTGTGACTAAGGAAGAAAATCAGATTGAAGATTGAAAAATGCTAAAATAGTGAAAAAATGATTGTAAAAGACAATCTTGCCCCCCAAGAGGCAACAAAATCATGGCTCTAGTCTCCTGCAAGATACAATTCTTTGCACAGGTTCATTTGAAAATCATCTTTCTTCCTCTGCTGATGTCCTGCCGTGTAACCCCAGTCCCATCAATAAAAGATGTGGTAATGAGTCACCCATTCATTGCAGTCATCGCATCCGCTCCTCTGACAGCTTACAAGATACAAATCCTATCAGCATGCAGTTAAGGTTGAGACAGTGGAAGAGTAATTTAGAAAAAATTTTTAAAAAAGCCACAACATTATATGGTATAATTGTCTCTAAACCAAGTATTAGGCACTGATAAAATTCAGATTTCAGCTTATGAATAAAAGACACCTGGGCACGCTGAGACTAGGCTCTGCCCTGCCCCAACGAACTGCAAATGCATTGGGTGTAACTGGAGGAGTTCTTAATGCTGTGTTGAGGTACAGTTTCTTTAGGCTTGAAATGAAACAGCTGGGCCTTCATTCAACAGATTTCCAAGGAGCAGGTTACTGGTCATATCTAAAGCAAACCATTAATGACTTTTAATAAACCTCTCCTGTGTTACCTGTTACCTTTGGCACGCAAAGATTAAGCTCTCATTTGTAAATCGATAGGCAAACAGGACTCTGAAAGCACTTTCCCCATGGACATCTTAAAGAAGATTTATGCCATTTTTGCCTTTGTGTTGTGCAGTAGACTACTTTGCTATTTATTTTATTTATGCTGTTTTGTTTCTGAGAGAATGACAAAATACATTAATCAGAATTCCTTTTGCAAGCTCCCTGCAGACCTCAAAGGATTCCGAGAGGAATCAATATGCAAAATGAGATCATTATTTCTGTTTTGTATATTAAAAAGCTTTCTATTTTTTCCTGCATATAGAAATGCTGTTAGACTGGTCAAACCTTTTAAAATGCTAACTATTGAAAATTAAAAGGATGTGTTTTTCAGGAGACAAATAGCTTGCAATACACATTGTGGATGTTCATGTATCTTCCAGAAAAAAGAACCCTGGTGTAGACATAGAGGAGCCTGTCACCACTGCTAGGTTTCTTCTTCCCAAAGTGAGTGTTCCTGTGAATGCTAAAAGAGTGATAGAGATGTGTCATATCACATGCACAGATGTCAGTATCAGTGGAGATGGAAGAAGTTTTGCTTTTTGCTTCTTGTGTCTCATACTCACACAGAAGAAAGAATGGTATGAGTGTACCTCCAGTGCAGAGGTACCACAGGTAAGTCCTAATTAGTCTAAATCTGCTCCAGAATAAAACCAACAACATTTAGGTACAGGAATGCAGTTTTTCACACATGAACCAAGGGCATAGTTCAAGTTGCCTAAATGTAGGTGAGGTGCCCTAGTTATACTGCTGGTCTCTGGTGGCTGCCCTAGAGGGGAGGGGGTCTCTAGTAGGTCCTGTGCCTGCTGTATTTACCAGGCCCTCCCTTCAGGCAGATCTTAATAGCAAGGATTTTGCAAAAGGGATGGTGTTTGGGCAGCTGAATCAAGCTCCAGGTGTCCACAGATTCCAGTGGCTGCTTCAAATCCTTGCTCATATGAATACATTTACATGCAAATGCCCAATTTTAAATGGCTTCATCTTAAATTGAACTGTCCCTGTAGTCTGGCTCCAGGTGAACTAATTTGACCAAGCTGTTTGGATAGACAGTCCTACCAATTGCTGTACCTCACTACATTCAGTGGTACACACACATGCTAGAGAACATCTCTTCATTTTGCTCAGGATCACACTTGACTATCTTCCTAGTGTTAGGCAGCTCCTTCCTCTACAAATATTCCCCCAGAAATCAGTAAGACTTCTTGCAGGATGACGTACCCTTCTAGGTTCAGAAAAGTTTCTCTCCTGCCTCATGAGAAGTATCATCTGTGTGGGGGAATCAGGCTAGTTTAGAAAGAACCATAGTTGTTAACAGAAAGGTAAATATTTACCAAGCATTTCCATGTATTGATGTTCTAGCCACCTTCATTGATGAATTAGGAGCCACCATGAGCCCAGGCAGCCTTTGCCACTTGTTCTCAGCCGAGACAGGGAGTCTTCTCATTTTGAGCTATGTATGAGTTCAAAGAAGTTTCATCAGCAGGTTCAGGATGACCTTTTCAAGTAAGACCCTCCTCCCTGTTTTGAGGGATTCTGTGCTCAATTGAAGTTTGAGAAGAAAATTTCATACAATTAGTAGGTTTGTTGGTTTGCTGAAAACCTCTGTTCTGATTCAAAGAAAACCTTAGTTTTAAAGGCATTGGATTCTAACTTCATAAAATACAATTGCAGTATTTCTTATAGCCCAGTTACTATAAGATAATAATCTGACACGAACTAATCTGAAACTATTAAATAATCTTTTTTCTTAATGAGATTGCAGCCATTTTATTTCTGTTGCTTTCTATGTTAATAATTTCATTTAAAATAGGAGATAGCTGAAGCTGCTGGGTACTACTGGTGCTCTCTGGATTTACTTTTTACTGAACCAGGCTGTGATCTGGACTTCATAGAAGCTAGCTTGTTGTGAGCAAGCCTTATTTTGGCTTCCAGACGTGGAGCAGTGAAGAGTTTATCCACTTCTGAAAGGAGGTAGTCAGTGAGTTGCCTGTATACTCCTATCTTCAGTCAGAATCACTAGCAAAGAAGAGCTGGATTAGTAATTCCTTGTGAGGTGGAAATAGCCATCGGTCTTTTGGAAGGTAAATATCTGCCTCAGAGAGGAAAATAAGGTGGTTATTGTGTTTCTGTGACTTATGAATTAAAGCACCCCTTGAGGTTTCTTTCAGTCTGGAGTAGTTTTTGCACTCTCTTGCACACAGCTGCACAAAATGCCAAACCCTGGCTCAGCTGGGGAATGAAACTGAGACAGTCACTTTCTTACAGTATATGGTGCAGGCAAATTTCTCATTTTTAAACACTAACATGATTCAAACTTAACTGGGTTTCTGTTATGGGTATGAAATATTAGCTAAAAGAACCTGCTTGCTGCTGTCACCAAGTGATGACCACATTTCTTTTAAAATCAGCCTTTGTCCTCACTGCACTTACCTAATCAATTTCCCAGTGGGAATATTTGTCCTCCAGTTAACTGATAGCCTTATTTTGATGCCTTGTTCTTGTATTATTTGTTTACTAGGAAATCTTAAGAAAGAAACACAGGTTTTGCCACTGACTTCAATGGAGACAAGTCTTTGCTCTTTATTTACATGCTGCTACAAGACTTCAGCTTTCATGGCTACTGTGAAGAGCAATTAACATGAAGAACTGTGAATCAGTTGTGAGAACTGATAGCACAGTGGCAGGAGAACATGCTTCTCACTATGCAGGATAGTCTTACTTGACATTAGACATCTTTGCATTTCTGGATTGACTCATATTCAGTCATTGTAAGAACAGAAAATTGTCAGCTATGTCAGCCACGTTTCCAATATCCTAATTATCTGGTGCAGCTCCTCACAATTTCCTGGACGGAGCACAGATGAAGGCTGAACAAGTACCTGAGAGAATTAGTGTATTGATCTCAAACTAAACATATGCTTTTGCTATTTAGTTTCTCAGTATTCAGTTTTTGGATTACATTTACTTCAAATCAACCTAGAGAAAGCAGGCCTGCTTGTATATGGAGTTGTACCTCCTACACAATGCTTAGTTTGAAGTACAATTATAAGAAGGTTTCAAATCCCCTTTTCAAATCTGTTGGAAGTGTCAATTTTCTGGTAACTCACAAGTCTGAGGAATACTTTTTCTTACAAATGAGTGAACCTAAGGAATTTGTGGTGTGCAGGAGCCTTGGAAAGTTCAAAAGTTCATCACATAATGTATGGTGACCACTGGTCTGTTCTCATTAATTTCTTTCAGTATGAGGAAAGCACATAGAATATCCTCAGTTGGAAGAGACCTAGGAGGTTTATCTAGTCCAACTCCTGTCTATTTCCCCATCTACATGAAACCATGAGTCAAAGCTCTCATACTATCCCCAGGTCAGAGTAGAAATTCTGTCTCTGTACAACATTTCCAAGTTAACTGGCCATCAGCTGTAACTTTGTGCCATTTTAAGGTTTTCCTCAGCCAATTATATAAAATAATAAAATAAGAGAGCTATCCTGGTTTTACAGATGTCTTTCAGCTCCAAATCCTACTGATATTCATACTGTGTCTCCCACTGAAGCCAGAGGTGAGACCTGGCAACTGTAGTTGACAGGTACACTGGCATTTGCTAATAAATATGCATTTGTTACGAGGTCTCTCTTTCAACCCATTGCGAGCCAAAGGCAAGTAATCTTACTGGCATGCTGGGTTTTTTCTCAGGCTTCAATAACTCATCTAATATATTGAAATTAGCTTTCTTGAAGATATTTATTACTTCTTTCTTCATATTTTTGCATAGCAGATATCCAAATCTTTTTGTGTCCATACTCCGTGAAGCCAAGGTTTTTTTGCATTCAGGTGTTTTTGCTCAATTAGCTCAAATTCACTGGTGCTTTTGGGTAGGAGATTGTGTAGGAAATAAAATTCCAACCCCTAGACAGAACTGAACACGCTAAAAAGCTAAAAAATTACTTGTAACTCACCATAATGTATCTTTTTACTTAGAACAAAGCAAGAAGGTTGCAGATTGTCTCAGTCAGTGTGTTACTGTGCCGAAGGAAGGATTTGCTGTTAGCTGTTTCTATCAGAAAGTCACAGCTTATACTGGGGACCATGTCCTGGGAGAGTGTTAGGTGCTGAGCTCCTAAAACGGTCTCCAGCACTTGGCTTGAATGTTGGTGACCCCTGTGCACAGGATGGGGATCTTGAGCAACCCTAGACAGAGGAGGCTGGCAAACAGCCTGCTGAGCCAGCCTGTTCCTTTGCCTTAGAAAAATATCTTTCTCCTCTGGGGACTCCTTGAACAAAACTCCTGAAAATAAGTGCCCATGCTCATTTTTGTTCTCAGTAGAGCAAGAGGTCATGGTTGTATAATGCCACCAGAAATGTCTTTCCTCCTCCTCCTCAGCGGTAAGCTTAGTGTTCAAAGCAGTCATTGTGACGTGATGGACATAAGTTCAATCCCCACTCCTGTCTAGTGTGAATACAAAGCCACATCTTCCATCTTTAAGGAAAGTCCTTGCATAGCCCACTGGCTGTACCAGTCCCTGCTGAGAAAACATTTTAAACCTCTTGTTATAAAGCACGATTGTTATAACATCCAAGACAAGCCTAGAGCAGAGTGAGAGCTCTGGTTAACTCTAGCATGATGCTTGCTTTATTTCTCTGTGCTGATGCTTCCAAAGGAGGAGCAGGAAAAGTTGTGTGTTTCCTGGAATGGCTTCTACATTAGTGATGAGCAAGGAGTGGAGAATGAAAGTTTGAGTCTGTTTATATCATTGAGTAAACAATTTTTTTCCCTATAGCCCAGATTAATGCTTCGGTTACTGCAGGGAATTTGTGAAGCCTCTGCCCGTGGCATCATGAAACAGGCATTTTTGATGCATTGCTGTTGAGCTCAAATTTATTGGAGACAGAGGGAGAAGAACCCAAACACTGCAGGAAATGTCCTGCCAGGTTTAACAGGGGTCATGGGGCCCAAGACTTGGGCTGAGAGCCTGATCTCCCACAGTCCCCTGTCCTCAGAGGGACACCATCTCTGTGTGTCTGTGTGACTGTGTTACCATCCAGAGTGACTGTGATCACAGAATCACAGAATGTGCTGAGTTGGAAGGGACCCACAAGGGTCATCCAGTCCAACTCCTATAGGCACAGGACAACCCCAAAGTCACACTATGTGCCTAAGTGCATTGTCCAAGTGCCTCTTAAAAAGCGATGTTACAGCACACTCCTGCCTTCTGAAACTGATTTCTTTTGAACATGCTGATCATGTCTGCTCCCACTACCCACCATGGAGGCACCTTGCAGAAGTTTTCTACCAATCCAGTTTCTTGAATTCAGACTGCATCTACGTGCTGCTTCAATGGAGCCTTGCCCTGCTGTGACCAGTCACTGTATCTGTGTGGACACGGAGGTGTTGAGCTCCTGGGGGTATTGATTTCAGCAGGTGAAGTATGGACGGAAAGTCACTGTCTGTAAGGTGAGGTGACAGCTGTTGGATGGCAGCTTGGACTTTTGTTTCCAGGAGTCTGATTTCCACCTCAGGAATTGAGCTCTCTCGGAGTTTCTCCTGGCTCCCTGTCCTCTCTGTGTTTCTAACTCTTCTTCCAGCAGGGAGACAGTTAAAGACTGAACACAGTCGATGGATAAAGCCTTGCTTTTTTTTCTGGTATGGAACGTCATGTGAGAGAGAGAGAAGAGCTAGCTGTAATCAATACATCGCTAATTAAGCCTTGCTCCAATGCCTTGTTCGGCCTTATGCAGCCATCTCATACTGCTCTGTGTGCATATGGGCAGCAGGAAGCAAGAGGGAGAATTTAACTTAAACATTTGATTAACTTACTCTTCATTTCTTTTGGACTGAAATGGAATCAGCATGCCAATGCTATTCTGTATTTTATTTTTTTGCACTGACAGCATAGCTACACAAAAATTATGACCTGCTGCTGCCAAATGCAACAGAATGAATTATTCTGAAACACTCCTGAGCCTGTCTTTGTCACAGTCTCCTATTTCAGTCCCTGTCATGAACTGTGCCTATCATTCATTATAGTTGATGGGTTGAGGGTAGAAAGGTGTCTCTCATCTTGTTCTCTGGAGAATTTCATCTTGCCTGTTTCACCTTCAATCACTGCTAATAGCTCAGCTGGCACAAATTCAGAAAGGGGCTGTGAAAAGACAATAAGAATATTTCTTTCTTTTTTTTTTTTTAAGTTTAATAGCTAGTTTTAAAAAATGAATTTGCTGGAGGAGACCAAAATGAAGATTGCTTAAAGAGATTTCTCTTACAAGCCTTTTAATTCAATTTTTTGTTGGTATTAATCTTTAAGCACTTTGCCTTCTTGTTACTTCTTTTTTTTTCCTGTGAACTGCCATAAGGATTGGGCTGTACTTTGATTAACTAATGACCATTTATCTGAAGAATTCATTAGGATGATTTACTGTTCATTGAGTTCCGTTGGAGGAAAGAATGAAATAGAAGTGGAGCTTTAATATTTTATTTCTGTGGGATACTTACCCTAATATTCAGCTGCTGCCTCTACCTTGCTTTTTAAGCACATTGTGGCTGTGTTTGTGGCAAGTTTTCTGTCACTGCTTTGATGTCCTGCAAAGGTCAGAGTAAAAGAGTGTGGTATGTCATTATAGGCCACAAAGGCCAGGCTCCTACAGGAGAGAAACTAGACAAAGCGGAGGTCAGTTTCTCACAAGAAAGAAATCAGATACCCTGAGAGAGAAAGTGGGAGTCAGCTAGCAGGAGCTTTGCAGCTGCACACAGAGGCCTTGGCACCCTACTCAGTCTTAGCGTGCTATCCTCCCCACAACTAACAGCATCAGTCTTATCATCATCATCATCATGGCTAGGCTTCGAGAACGAAGATTTGGGAAGGGCTCTACCCACGTTTTGTACCGTGCTGTTTTTATCACATTTATAGTAGTTGTTTTTTATCTATTGTTACTTGTCAATTGGTCAGTATCCTTTGTATATGACAGTGTCACTTGCTAATTTGTCAGTATACTTTGTGTATGAAGGTGTTAGTTACTAACTGGTCAGTGCCCTTTCTGTATGAAGGTAATTGGTCATTATCCTTTCTGTGTAAGAATATAGATTCCAGAACAATAAAGCAGTTTCTGATTGCCATCAGCAGCTGGGGTCCATGCCCTCATACGCCACAGAAGAGTGAAGCAGAGGTGACCATTTTGGCAGGAGCACAATGGATAATCCCAGTGAGCTTGGACTTTGGTAATGTTCTTAAGGTTTTTAGACTGTATTTACTATTGTTTTCTTGTGTAAAAGGGTATTCCTGTCCTGACCTCTCTGTGCCACTAAAATATCTATCTGAAAAGACAGAAATGATGACCTCCAGCTATTTGAGAAATTAAATAACATGGAAATATTTTTTCCAGTGAGTGTTTTTTCAACCAACTACAATTACGTGCATGAGGCAACACAGATGCATTTAGTCATCCTTAGGTGAATATATTATTCTGTTTATTTTTGTCCTTTTTATGTTACTGTCAACTATATAAATAAGTATCAAGTGATCAAGTATCAAATAAATGGAGAGAGCTATTTACACCAGAAGTTTGAATTACTATTTGCTTTTCTGTTGCTCTCATTTCTATAAGCATGTGGGAAACTTGCTTTTGGATAACAGGAAAAGAGGAGGTTACAAAACATTGCTAGAACACAGGCAGGTATCTCTGTTGATATCAGTATAACCTGTGATTTGGTTTCATTTTTGCATCTACTTGCTGTTGTTTTCTCCAGAGGTAGTAAACTGTGGCCATGCAAAAACTGGATCAGAAAGATGCTATTAAAATACTGGAGCAAGGCTGAGAGAACCAGGCTCCATACCTGGTTCTATTGCAGCCTGTCTTTGGCAGGGTGGGCAAATCATCTGACAGGACTCTTGCAAGATATATCTTGTAGGCACATGGGACACCAAACAGGTTGAAGACTCCTGCCCCTCTCTGTTCATAGTCTTACCTTAGGATTCCTGTGGCTTGGTGCAGTTGTCTTCTCAGTATCAGAAGGCACAATGAAAATAAAATATGGAGCTGTTCATAATTTCCAGAGTGGTATGCAAAACTTAAGTCTGGTCTGAAGAAAATTTTGGTAAATAATCCATTGCTAAAGATGATTTTTCAAATGATATCAATGACTTATCTAACAATTTCTATTTCATTATTTGTTGTTTTCTTACAAATGAATTGCTTTGAAACAAACTAGACAATGTATTTTAAAGCTGTTTTAAATTCACTGATTGAACTGTTACCTTTTCATGTTTCTTTTTTCCCCCCCTGGACAAGATTAGGATTCGTTTGGGAAGAAAATAGGGTGTTTTTATGCTAGACTTGATGAAATCATTGTCTGCAACTGTCAAGACAAAAATGACTTGAAGACAGATCATCTTATTATAGGAGGCTTGCTTCAGCAGTCTGGAACTTACAACCAATTCAGTTATGTCAAGGCATTAAACCTCCATTCCGTCAAGACAAGGTGTGAAATAGTAAATTAGGATCCTAGGATTGTCAGAGATGGAAGGGACCCCAAAGATCATCCAGTTCCAAACCCCCCACCTGCNCATAGGAGAAGTGCTCCAGTACTCTGATCATTCTTGTGGCCCTTCTCTGGACTCACTCCAGCACCCCCATGTCCCTCTTGTAATAGGGGCTTCAGAACTGGATGCAATATTCCAGATGGGGTCTCACGAGTGCAGAGTAGAGGGAGAGAATCACCTCCCTCGACCTGCTGGCCACGCTTCTCTTGATGCAGCCTAGGATACGGTTGGCCTTCTGGGATACAAGTGTACACTGGTGGCTCATGTTGAGGTTCTTACCCACCAATACCTCCAAGTCTCTTTCCGCAAGGCTGCTCTCAAGCCAATCTTCACCCAGCCTGTATCAGTGCTTGGGATTGCCCCCACCCAGGTGTAGGACCCTGCACTTGTTCTTGTTGAACTTCATGAGGTTGGCATGGGCCCACCTCTCCAGCCTGTCCAGGTCCCCCTGGATGGCATCCCTCCCCTCCAGAGTATCAGCAGGTTCACATAGCTTGGTGTAGTTGGCAAACTTGCTGAGGGAGCACTCGATGCCATTGTCCATGTCTCTGACTGAGATGTTGACCAAGACTGGTCCCAGTACTGATCCTTGAGGGATTCCACTTGTCACCGGCCTCCACTTGGACATGGATCCATTTAATGGTGACTATGTTTTAATTAATTGAAGAACCAAGCAGCAAAGAAATTATGTTAAACGTGGTAGTATAGGAGTTTAGGCACTAAAATATTCACTTCATGACCAATGGAAGTGCTAACTGAACCTATGTCCCTCATAGAATCATAGAGTCATAGAATCATAGAATGGCCCAGGTTGGAAGGAACCTCAAAGATCATCTAATTCCAACCCTGCTGCCATGGGCAGGGATGCCACACACTAGACCAGGTTGCCCAAGGCCACATCGAGCCTGCCCTTGAACACTACTGGGGATGGGGCAGCCACAACCTCTCTGGGCAACCTGTTCCAGTGTCTCACCACCCTCCGTGTAAAGAGCCTTCTTCTAATTTCCAGTCTGAACTTCCCCTCCTTCAGCTTGTAACCATTCCTCCTTCTCCCATTACAATCTGACCAGCTGAAAAGTCTCCCCCCTTCTATCTTGTAATCCCTTTTTAGGTACTGAAAGGTTGCCATAAGATCCCCTCAAAGTCTTCTCTTTTCTAGGCTGAACAACCCCAACTCCTTCAGCCTATCCTCATAGGGGAGGTGCTCTAGTCCTCTAACCATCTTTGTGGCCTTCCCCTGGGCCCTCTCTAACAGGTCCACATCCTTCTTATGCTGTCCAGAACTGGACACAGTACTCCAGGTGGGGCCTCACAAGGGCAGAACAGAGAGGCAGAATCACCTCCCTTGACTTGCTGGTTATGCCTCTCCTGATGCAGCCCAGGATACGGTTGGCTTTCTGGGCTGTGAGTATACATTGTTGGCTCATGCCATTACTTTCCAACAGAAGTACTAAAGCTGCAGTCGTTTTGCTGGCAAATCACTGAAAACTGTCCTCTAGGAGCACACCTGGTGAGCTTTGGCTGCTTATGGGCTTTTGGGTCCTGGAGCTGCAGCAGCTCAAAGCAATCCCATGACACACACCAGGTGTGGCAGGGGGTCCTCAGCACTCTCCTTACAGCCCTGGTGCTGTACTGCTTGCTGATGCAGATGGAGCAGAGCTCCTGCCAAATGGGTGGTCTGTTTGTTGCTCTGTATGTGTTATCCTAGCAAAGGGGTGAGTTACTGAGGTTACACCACCCACGTGTGGTGGATACTGTTTCAGTGGCATTTTTTAGGGTTTCTTTGGGATACTCCTGAATAAAAACAAAAGGGAAGGGGTGCAGAATGAAATTTGCCTCTCATATATGAAACTGAAGAACCCAGGAATACAGATTTAATGATTCAAAACTATGGAGACTAATTAACTTCCTCTTTGTTCCATAGTAGAAAAGCTAGCAAAAGTCTTTGGAAAGGTAGTTTTATCTAGACTTCAAAAAATACCACTCTCTAAATGCCTGTTTAGACAAAGTCTTTGGGAAACCATGAAAATATGAGGCAGCTCTTCTGAATAATTGCATTTTAACAGGGTGTAGAATACAATCCTTTCCTTGCCTACAGTGTATAAGATCTTATCTCTCACATCCAGCTGACACAGGAGACTCTCTGATTAGTACAGGACAATGTGGATTCTGGCTATATGAGTAATGGAAGTGGTATCAG
This sequence comes from Galbula dea, assembly GCA_013399015.1. Lineage (NCBI taxonomy): Eukaryota > Metazoa > Chordata > Aves > Piciformes > Galbulidae > Galbula > Galbula dea. The sequence continues at coordinate 262,037 of VWZX01003973.1, read as the reverse complement.
AGTCTATGTTTATCTAGACAGCAGTCATTTTTTTATCTTTTATCTTATCTTTTATCATGTTTTATCTTACCATATGGACTTACCTAAGAGAATTTCACTCAGAGGGAGGTAGTCAGATGTTACAATCTCTGGAAAGTGCCAGGCCCTCACTTCTAGCGTCTTCTACACCCCTCACCCCATGTGTCTCATCTCACTAATGGTATCGTGGCCTTATGGAGCTGGTAACTGGAAGGCTGCACAGAGGCAAATTCATGCATTCAGGCCTGGGCAATCTTACTTCTTTTCTGGTCCCACTGGAAAGGGCTCAAAATGAGTTATTTTTGTCCTCTTCCATTAAGCATTCCTCTGCTTAGTAGCATAAATGTGATTAAGATGGTAGGCCTCATGACTCTTCTTAACAGAATTAGATTTCATGACTCACTTGGGCATTATCTGAAGAAAGTCTCCCTATACAAAATGACTCAATCACTAAGATTGCTATCTGGCAGCATGCCAAGATATTAGGACCCAAAGAGCTAGCACTTAATCTGATTTAGGGACATCTTTAATATTTTCTGGACATACAGACAAGCCTATTCCAAACCCCTTTCTCACCAAAAAAAGAAGTTAAGAATTTATTTTAGGCACAGTCTGCAGTCTTATTGATCCTTTTAAAGTGATTGCACTTAATTCTGAAACATTTTGCAAAAATGTTTCAGATGAAAAAATAGTGCATCCACAACAGGACAAAGTTCAAGGCTGTGAGAAGGTCACTGGGCACTGAGGGCTGAGACTAGTGGCAGTTTCATTGGTTTAGTAATTTTCCTAAGACTAAAGACTGAGTAAAAGAACAGAGTCAGACAAAATTTTCCTTATTCAATCTCCACCATCACGTTCAGTTGCTAATGCTTAGGAAAATGTGATGGGAAAGAGCAAGCTTTCTTGTGGCATGCTCTTCCAGATTCTGAGCATAGGTAGTAGTGGGACTTCATGGCCTGAAGGCTGTTTATATTTAAAATCTACCAGTGGATTAATCTTCCCTTTATGAATTCAACCATTTTTGATCCCACTTTGAGCTTCTATGGCATTCAAAATACATTGATGTACTATGCCGAAAGGTAACAAATCTCTAACTTTGTGTTTGAATGTTTAATGAGTGTTTCTGTCCTGGTTTTGGCTAGGCTAGGGACGATTTTTGCACAAGAAGCTTGGCAGGGGTCACACCCAGGACAGACAACTGCCCCGGACTTTGAGTTGTTTAATACCACACACCAATGCACTGCGGGGAAGAGGGGGCTGGTGTGGTTGGTTTTTGGGTGTATGTAGCCTCATCAGTGAGCCATTGCATTTTCTACTGCTTGTTTATATATTACTTCATTAGTTTTCTTGTTAGTTTTCTTGTTCCTCCTCTTGTTTCCCTGTTCTTTGTATTGTTCTGTTAAACTCTCCTCATCTCAACCCATGGGGTTTAGCATTTCGCTCCCAATTCTCCACTATAGGGGAAGAGGGCAATGCGTGAGCGGCTGTGTGGGGCTCAGATGTGGCTGGGCCTAAACCATGACAAATTCATAATTCTTTTGCTGCAAAAAGTAGGAAATAAGTGTTGTTATTTTTTTTTCATCATTTCCATGGGGTTTTGGCACATCTGACCACCTCTTCCCAGAGACCTGTGTTCCAGATTGAAGAATCATAGATTCTGATTCGAGACAGCTAGCTTAGTAAAGCTTAGCTTTACTAAGGGCAAGTCCTGCCTGACCAACCTAGTGGTCTTTTATGGTGGAGTGACTACATCAGTGGACAAGGGAAAATTACAGATGTCATCTGTCTGGACTTGTGTAAGGTCTTTGACACAGTTCTCCACAACATCCTTCTCCCTAAATTGGAGAGATACAGATTTGATGTGTGGACTTTTAGTGGATAATGAATTCGTTGAATGGTTACATCCAGAGTGTAGTGCTCAATGGCTTGGTGTCCAGATGGAGATCTGTAACAGGTGGTGTCCCTTAGTGGTCCATACTGGGACCAGTGCTGTTCAATATCTTCATCAACAACATTGACAGTGGGATTGAGTGCACCCTCAGCAAGTTTGCAGGTGAAACCAAGCAGAGTGGTGCTGTTGAGACTCCTGAGGGATGGGATGTCACCCAGAGGGACCTTGACAAACTTGAGAAGTGGGCCTCCGAGAACCTCGTGAGTTTCAACAAGGCCAAATGCAAGGTCCTGCACCTGGGTTGGGACAATCCTTGATAGCAATACAGGTTGGGAGATGATGTGATTGAGTGTAGCCCTGTGGAAAGACACCCGGGTGTACTGGTGCATGAAACGCTTGACATGAGCCAACCATGTGGACTCATAGCCCAACAGGCTAACTGAATTCACAGCAACATTGGTCTAGTGGTTAGGATTCGGTGCTCTCACCACTAGCGCCCAGATTTGATTCCTGGTTAGGGAAAAATATTGGTACACAGAAGAATACGAAAGTGTCACATAGTCACAAAACCTTTTTCTTGCAGTTTTAGATGGAAGTTGCATTTTTCTTCTATTCAGCTTCAATAATTAAGTATTTTAAATATGATCATTAAACTTACTTATGTGCTATGTGACATAAATATATCTAAAACAAGAAGAATCCTGCTGTGGCAGGGGGTTAGACTAGATGATCTTTCAATTTCCCTTCCAACCCCTAACATTCTGTGATTCTGTAAATCCTTGGCTGCATCAAAAGCAGTGTGGCCAGTAGGTCAGGGAGGGGATTCTGCCCCTCTACTCTGCTCTGGTGAGACCCTACCTGGAGTATTGTGTCCAGCTTTGAAGCCCTCAGCATAATAAGGACATGAACCTGTCAAAGTGGGTCCATAAAAGGGCCATAAAAGATGATCAGAGTGCTGGAGCACTTTCCCTATGAGGAAAGGCTAAGAGAGTTGGGGCTGTTCAGCCTGGAGAAGAAAAGGCCTCAGGGAGAGCTTATTGCTGCCTATCAGTACTTAAAGGGAGCCTGTAAGAAAGATGGAGTCTTTTCAACAGGGCTTATTGTGATAGGATGAGGGGTAATGGCTTTAAACCGGAGGAGGGAGATTTAGGCTGGATATAAGGAAGACTTTTTTTCACAGCGAGGATGGTGGAGCACTCTAACAGGTTGCCTAGAGAGGTGGTAGATGTCCCATCCCTGGAAACATTCCAGGTCAGGTTGTCTGGGGCTCTGAGCAACCTGATCTAGTTATAGATGTCTCTGCTTGCAGGGGGGTTGGACTGGATGACCTAAGGATCCCTTCCAACTCTAACCTTTCTATGATTCTATAGTATCTCTGGCCCATCTCCCAAGGGTGAACAATCAACATGTCATCCAGGTCTCCAAAAACCTGCAGCCTGTAACTGCTCCCGAGAAGCCTTGGGATTGTCCAGACGGGAGAGTAAGAGGAGAAGAAAAAGCTGATAATGCTCACGATGATCATTTTCCTATAATAGGTCAGTTATGTCTCTCCTGAGATAATACTTGCATACAAAAGGCCTCATTTTCAAGCATGCTAATTTGCTACCAAAAGCCAATGGATTAAAGAGGAAGTGAAGGTTCTTCTTCTACTTTTGAAGAGGTGTCTGATATGACTTTGTCTGTCCAGTTGTAAATATCTGGACTTAGAAATGCTGGCCAAGAATTTAAGTATTCTTCCTTTTAGAATTATTGCCACAATTTATTATTTCTCTACTGATTGCCAGGAAGCTGATATTTCCTCCCTGTGAAAGGATAATTCCTATCAAGTATAAAATTTCTCATGGTGATAAATGCTGAGCAATGTAGTTCTTTATGTTTGTTCTAGCATGACAGAGGCAAACTTGTTTATGATAAGGTACTGAATGCCATACATTGTTAAAATCAGAATGGTAAACTTTCATTTATCTAAAATGAATTTGTGTGGCTTTGCACAGAACTTTATGGAACCTCAATGGATATGAACATATAACCATACCTATTCAGTGATTATGCAAGATCTTTCTGATTGCTGAAAAAGGTTTTTTCTATGCACTAGTGCTGCAACTACATCATGGTCTAGAAAGATACTAAATGGTTGGCAAAACTTTTTAGAGAAGCTGCTTTTTTAGGGTTTAATGTGGGCAACAACTGAATGCTTGCAGCTTTAATAGGTCAGTTCAAGAAAACACTGACTGCTCCCCATTACAGCTACTCTAGAATATAGGCATATATGTATAGATGTAGATGTATATGTATGGATGTATAAGCTGCACCAGCAGACACTCACCTGCAGCTTGTGAACAGACCCAGCTGAAAAAATAGACTCTGCCAACAAACTTCAGGGTTAGACCTGTGCTTCTCCACTGCTGAAAGAGGACAACATGACAAGTGGGCTTGTGCTTGAAGTAAATACCAAGAAAGCCTAAAATAGTAACAATTGTTAAATTCTGGCTTAACGTCACAGCCTGATCTCTTCTTCAAGTCAATGAGTGACAGCTCTGCCTTCTCTGAAAGAAACAGTCACTGTGCCTTTGACTTCAGTGGAGCCAGGGTAGAATTTGTGACCTGGAGAATTTCTTGCCTGTAGATAAGGCCCATAATACTTAAAATGTTTCAAAAAAACCCCCAAACTGTGGCATGATCATTTCTGATTTATAAAGAAGAAAAATAGAGGCACCAAGGTAGAAGACTGCTAATTCCCAGACTGAGCAGGGAGCTTTCCTGGCTCCCTGGGTGGAGAGGCACAGGCATGGTTGCAAGAAACTGTAAAGCAAAACACGAGCAGAAAGTATTTGGCAACCTCACTGCCTGGCACCAAAAATATAAGGAATCAGTTGTCCCAGATGATGTCGTTTGTTTTTTTCCCTTTATGAATCTGCAAAATACTTTAGATAGCTGTGGATAAGCAGCCTAATCAGTCAAAACTTCTGATTGCTATAAATGCAGCAGCCATCTGAACATGCAGAAACAACTGCACCAAGTGGTTTAAATGGTTACTGATCCATTTACAATGCCTTTGCCCACAAGTTATGGTTTGTCTTGTTTCCAACCCCTTTTTGAACTTAAATACTTTCTTTGCAGGTCCTTTAATAACTGTGTTACTATGGGCAAGTTTTTAGAGGAAGTGTTTAGTTTTCTGTACCAAAGGGGTTAATATAACAAAACCAGAATCTTAGTGAACCAGGAAGCATCTGTGCATGCAAGCAGACATTTTTCTGGAGACATTTGACAATAGTTTTGGTATTGTTGCTTGCCAAAGGGGTGGAAGACGAGAAAGGTCAAAATCCTACTACTGAAATGTGGAGCCTCCAAGATATGACTCTGTCCTTGGGCCAGTCTTAGTGAGGCAAAGTTTCCTGTGAGCTATGCTGAGTGCTGGTGCAGCTGTTCCCCCTTTCCACTCTGATGACAGTAGAACAATAAGAAGAAAACAGTGTGTAATTTGAGGTAAGTGGAAGAGATAGATAAAATTTATGAATAAGTAAATAATTGCATTCTAACATCCTAATTTTGACTTCCTGAAACATTTATGAATTTTCTTTTTTTTAATTTTTTTTTCTGTGCAACATGTGGTCTTTGCTGGAGAAATTAGTCTGGTGCCTCTTCAAAAGCTGAACTTTCCTTATCTGAACAATGTCCACTCAATCTGACAGATACACTGCTTGATTAAATTACTTCAAGACACTGACAAAACCTATAACTGTGAATCTTAATCTTAAGAAGCTCAGTTCTAATTTGTACAATGACTTCCACCAGATTAGCACAGAGAAAAGGTAAAAAGAAGCCTGTGTGCAAGCTAGACAGTGCACAGCAAAGCCCAAAATCAATGAAAGCAGAAGTCTGCTGTTCTCCTTTAGACATTTACTCTTGGAGTGAAGGCATTTTTATCATCAAGTTAGCTGAGTTCCATAGCAGGTTTTATTTTACATGGGATTTTCCCTTTCAAGGAGAGCAATTTCTTTGTGGAAGCAGTAGTTTTCCCTTCCTCTTTGCAAAAAAAAGACATAACACATTTATAAATAGAATAATACATTCTTGTGACTTATTTTGAATCCTTCCTAAGAGCAGTGCTACTAACAGAGAAAGGGAATACATGACTTTCAGTTATTCAATTATTATTCAGTTATTATATTTCAGTTATTCAGTTATATTCAGCTATGTATTTCAGTTATTCTGCCTGTATGGGAATTTCAAGACATATTTGTCATCAGGGCATTCAGGCATTATATTCTATGAAGACTGAAAGCTAGAAATGTCACTGTAGTTGGTTGCAGCCTCATAAAAATGAGGGCTTTTTTGAAATGTGATGTAAGGTGTGTGACTGTAGAGTCATAGAGTCATTCTGGTTGGAGAAGACCCCAAGAAGTCTTCAAGTCAACCTCCTTCTTAAAACAGGAGTGACACTAACTTCAGATGGGGTTGCTCATAACTTTATCTAAGGATGGATCTCAGAAGCTGCTGAAGCTGGAAGCATCATTATCTTGCTGGGCTCCCTCTCCCCCTTTCTCATAATGAAACCTTTTTTTCCACTTATATCCAGTTGGATCCTCCCCTGTTTCTATTTGTGACTCCTGTGTATTGTTCTCCCATTATGCACCTTGTTAAACAGCCTAGCTCTGTTCTCAGTTATTTTCTCTTAGCCATTGGAAGGTTGCTTTTAGATTTCCCCCGAGACTTCTTCCCACCAGACAAGAAAGTCACAGGTGTAAAATACATTTGCATTTGAGACATAATACACATTTGTGACTCGAGTCCAACACCAAACTGTTTCTTTGTTTGTTCCATTGCCATCCTTACAAGCAGGTATCAGTGAAAATGAAGTTTCATTTTTCTGGAATAAAGTGCCAACATGGAAAGTCAAAGCAACATTCCTGCAAAAAGATCCATTTCTCTATGTGATTTAAGGAAATTAATCAATATTTTTACTCACGGAAAGGTTTATTCTCGGCGCCGGGTGCGCAGGGGATATTTCCACCAAACTACGCACACCTTGCTGCCTGAGCCATGCTCTATTTATGTTACAGGGTATAACATATGCAACAAGAAGGTATTTTACGTTACAATTGAAACTATCAACATTTCTATAAAAGTATTACATAAGAAATAGGCTACCATCTACAAAGTATTTCAAGTACTACATATGCACCAGGCTACTATCTACAAAGTGATTAAACTATCAATGCAGTTGCAGAGTGTCATTACATATGCACCAGGCTACCATCTACAAAGTAGTTCAGGTGTACGATTGAACTGTAATGTGTTTCGGGAAACTATCAACATATTACATATGCATATACACCACCCCCAAGGTCCCCCTTTGTGAATCGAGATGTCAGACTGAAGATCGGGTCCAGCTGATCTTTGGTTTTCTTTTGTGTTGTGCTCCAAACCCAGACCATTAAGTTGTCCCATCGCCCAGCCTGGTGCTTCTATTCAATTTCTTTGTCTCTGTTCAATCTTTATCTCTGCAGTTTCTTTTGTGTTGTACCCCACACCTAGATTGTCTCATTGTCCGGTCCTCAGCCATCCTCTGCAAATATTCAATGTTAGTTTCCCCCTTAATCATATGCACCTTATGCAGTTCTAGTCCAAATCTGCAGGCTTAATTATAACAGCTTCTGTGCAGGAAAAAAGATTGGTCACTTTCAAAGTAAGTCTTGTATGGGATGCTTAGCAAAATAACCAGCATGTGCATATAACTCCAATGTTCCTCTTTTTCTCCTGAACCTCCATTAAATGTCCAGTCTAGAAGAGTGGTGCAACAGTATAGAAAGCCTTCTGCAGAACCAGGTGTTTTTGTGTGTGATATCCCACAATAGGTGGAGGAATGCAGCTCTTGCCTGCTGTGAGGAAGTTAATGCCACTAAAATATTGCTGTCTCCTGGCAGAAAAAAAAAAGAAGTTTTTATTTAGTTTTCTTATCAGAACATCACATCCTTCATTAGAGCTGGTTGTGGAGCTGCAGAAGGTCACTTGGAACTTTGTTCTGGAACAAACACTTGGTGGTGAGAAATATGTACTTGTTTTTTTGATAGGACCATAGAGAAAATTTGGGTTGAAAGGGGCTTCTGGAAGTCAGATCACCTCTTGCTGGGCACGCCTCACCTCTGAAAAAAGCTTGAGGAGATGTCTCTAAGATGAGATGGGTCCTGAGCTTCTGTTTCTTTCAACTGACTTTGGAAGGAGAGGAGCTGGGGTTTAGGTCCTGATACTTGATATATACATTGGTGGTGCTGAGAAACATGGTAGAACACCAGAGCAGTTTCTTAGTCCCTTGTTATAAAAAGCATTTCATTCTTATTATGCCAGGGTCTTGTGCAAGTGGATCACACTGTCCATAATACTGTCCTCAGATAAGCTGAAAACTCACTGTGACTTGTTTAGGCTGGATGTGAAGTATAAGCAATGTATTCCACTGCTCTCAGTGTAGTCTTCTGCTACAGACAGTGCCCTGAATAGCATACAACATTTTCAGCAGGTGGTAGGAAGTCCACCTAAGTAACTTAGCCTGAACACAAGAACAGTGTGCTAAATGGGCCAGTAGTTATCTGTGGCATGGCAATTCCTATATTTTCATCTATGGAGAATAAGGAATTTTAGGAGGCTGAAGTTACTTTGCACTGCATTACCTCTTTGTAAAAAAAAAAACCCCAAACCAAAATCCCAGCCACCTGTGTATTTTCTGCCTCTGTACTCCTATATATGCACTAATACTGTCTAGTGAAAGGCTTCCAAAGATAGACAGGCATTAGACACTTTACATAAACTCTTATTTAATTTACTAGCCACTATGAATTTCCTTTTTCAATTCTTAACCTCAAGACAGCAGCTCAAAGGCACATGCAGGTTCAGAAGACACTCTGTGTACTTGGGGATACTCTTGTAGCTCAGAAGCTGTTAGGGAACTTGGCTTCTGGTAAATTACATTAGAAAATAAGCTTAATTTATTTAATTACATTTACCATTGTGGTGCAAGCATGAGCAATTTAGAGGATTAAACTGGAGCTGCACAGAAATGTGAGAAGTATATTTAGGGCTCTCAGAGTTTGATGTGTTGGATAAGAGTGTCTTGTGCCAAATGAACATTGGAGTGGCCTTTTGATTACTTTTCAACACTACTCTGTAATTTCATTATGGTCACCTTGAATGTCGAGTTATATCAGCTCCTTGCAGGCTGACTCATCTCCATTACCCCATCAAGGGTCACATCTTGCACTTCTTACTTATTCCTCCCCTACACAAAATTTTTTGTGGATATCTAAACCACATATGCTTGATTCACAACAGATTTTGGGCAGTGAGTGCATGGAGCATTCAAGTCAGCGACTGACATGGCCAAATTAAAGGATGCAATGGCCATAAGTTTGTGCATTGACCTCTGTATATAACCTGGAGGGCAGTGCTGTTTTGGAAGACTCCCCTTACATCACTCAGAGTGAGAAGAGAGTACAGCTGCTCCTAGAGGCACCCCACACCACTCTTGTTTGGGGGCAAACTATAGAACGTTGATGTTGCACTGAGCACCATGACTGTAGCAGGTTTCTGAGCACAAGGGAAGGCATTTAAGCATTTCTTTTATGTCTACGAGCCATGACTCTATTGTGAGTCATATCCTGAAGTTTTATGTTGTCAGAAGGATGCCATTGTGCATGCCATCTATAAATTAGTCTGCAGTTTGCTGTGAGCACAGAAATTATGGAGTAGTATGCTATACAGTTGGAACTACAGTAACATTTTTCCTTCTCTCCTTCCCCCCCTTACTTTTTTTTTCTTTTAAATTAGCATGGGAATGTACCATGTTAAATGCTTAACCATTAAATAAAAATAGGGGGTAAATGGCTGCAGAGCTGTAATCCAGAGTCTGTGTATAAGTCAATTGAAGGCAATTGTAGAACATCTCAGACAATGAGAATGGAGTGGGCAGCAGATCACCTTTCAGCTATATGCTATAAAGGAAGGATCACAGTTAAAAAAGCACTTCTCCCAGGAAAGGTTTGGTAAGTCAGTTACAGTGGTGACCACTTTGTTATCTGCCTGACTATGGCAGGAGCTGGGGTCACCGTCCTCTCTTCCACCTCAACTTGAGTTTGACTGAGACTGGACTCTTCCTGTACCTTATTAGTATAATGAAATTTACTGAATCAAAGGATGTCACACAGGGAACTTGTGAGACAATGTGATGTCCAGAGCTCTCACAGTGACACTAAAGCAATCAGTGATTTCTTCAGGGGTTTCTACTTTTCAGTAAGAGTGGAGTGATATTCTGTGCTTAATCACTCAAATCAGTGCCATCATCTCTCTTTGCTACCCTGCAGTCTACACCTGCACGTGCAGTGACCTGCCTTGGTTCTGTAGGAAGAGCCACTGTTACCTCCCTTTTAGCATCGAAGCCAGGGGGGTGACATTTGCTTGCAAAGAGCTACCTTACTGGTCTGTTATTAGGAGGCAGAACATCTGGGCTGTGGAGGTTTTGTTTGTCGCAGGTGCTACTTTACCTGGTGATTCTTTTGGCTTGGATGATATGAATTAGACTGGGGAGTGGCTGTCAGTTTGCATTAGAGAAAAGTAAACACTTTACTTGACTTTTCTAGTAATCCTAGAGAATGACATTTTTTTTTTTTTCTTAAGACTGCACTCTTTTCAGTATGCCACCCCTCAGTTATTTTTCTGCTTTCAGAGAGCAGATTTCAAGGAGAGACTCTCATCCATCTTGTCCTGAATCTGCCAGAATGCTGTAAATGGCTGGTGTTTATAGGGCCAGACTGAACCATTGATTTTTTTACATAGAACTCCCCATTGCCCTGAACACATTGTACTGGGGAAAAGCTAGTGCTATCACTATGGTCCTTGCAGATGAACAAGACCCTGTTTCTCTCTCATTTTGCCTTGCTTTGCAGTTTCTGGTTAAAACAATTCTGTTACTATGCATTCCTTTCTTTACCTTGCTTTCAACCTTTCAGTAGTAAAACAATTGAGGGAAGGATGTTTCAGCTTTACAGCATACAGCAAATGGCTTACTGCTGTTCTCATCTATGACAGATTAATAAATGGAAAAATTACTTAATGGAAATTTTTCTGTGTCAGCTCAAACCTTTGAAACTTGCAATTACTGCAACACCTTTAAGAAAAAAACTCATTCTGGAAACGAAGATGTTTCAGAGAGAGCTGGTAAACAGCTACTCCCACGTCTCTGTGCAAAAGAGAGGTAGTGTACTCTTAAGCACTAGTAATTTCCCAAAGTTAAGCAAGGAAGATGAAGTTGGCTGCTGAGTCACATGCTTGATGTACCAATGGACTTCCCACAATTTCCACTCTGATTTGTGAAAAGAATGACCTATAGAAGAAACAGAGGAAAGTGTGCCAATTCTCCTGGAGAAACTGGCTGCTCATGGTTTAGACAGGTGTGCTTTCCAGTAAGAAACTGGCTGGATGGCCAAGACAAGAGTGTTGTGGTCAATTGTTATGGTTTGGATTAGAACAGAATTAATTCTGTTCAGTAACTGTATTTTCTAAAAGGATATTCCACCACCACGTACATAATACCATTGTTAGTTCCCCACACACACACACCTTGCCTGGACTGTCCCTTTAAGAAACCTGAAATTCCTGAGTCGAGGACACTGCAAAACCCCCCCGGGGGCGGTGTCGGGGGGGAAGCCGGGGGAATGCTGGGTTTCTCCGGGGGACTTTTGCTGATTGGGACCACGAGGAAGCTCCCTTCCTGCTGGGACTTTCGGCCGAGCTGCGTGCTGTCTGCCTGTGCTGAAACCTGCGGGTGCTATCTCACTGCTTTGGACTGCTTGTGCTGATTCCACTGGGAGCTGGCATCGGGACGGTTCAGTATCTCGGGTCCTGTACCTGTTTATATTTGTTTCATTTATATCTGTTATTATTATTAAAGCAGTTTTTAGTTTTTAACTTCCAATCCAGTCTCTCCTTTACCTGCTGTGTGTGGGGGTCTGGGAAGAGCCCTTAAACCCACCACATCAATGGAATTAACTACAGTTGGCAACCGGTCACAAATGGCATTACCCAGGGCTCAGTATTGGGACCAGTCCTATTTAATATCTTTATCAGTGACCTGAATGAGGGGATCATATGCACCCTCAGTAAGTTTGCAGATGACACCAAGATGGGTGGAGGCTAGGTCTACAGAGGGACCTAGACAGGCTGGATCAATGGGCTGAGGTCAATGAGATGAGGTTCAACAAGGCCAAATGCTGCGTCCTGCGCTTTGTTCACAACGCCCCCTGCTTGTTCACAACAACTACAGGCTTGGGGCAGAGTGGCTGGAAAGCTGCCCAGCAGAAAAGGACCTGGGGATGTTGGTCAACAGTGTCTAAAGATGAGCCAGCTGTGTGCCCAGTTAGCCAAGAAGGCCAACAGCATCCTGGTATGGATCAGAAATAGTGTGGCCAGCAGTATCAGGGAGGTGATAGTCCTCCTGTACTTGCAAATGGGGAGGCCACATCTCAAATACTGTGTTCAGTTTTGGGCCTGTCACTACAAGAAGGGCATTGAGGTGCTGGAGCATGTCCAAAGAAGGGCAACAAAATTGGTAAAGGGTCTAGAGCATAAGTGTTCTGAGAAGCAGCTGAGGGAACTGGGGTTGTTTAGTCTGGAAGAGTATCAGGGGAGACTTCTCTCTACAACTCCCTGAAAGGAGGTTTTAGCAAGGTGGAGGTCTGTCTCTTCTCCCAGGTAACTAGTGATAGGACAAGAGGAAATGGTCTCAAGTTGTACAGGGGAGGTTTTCATTGGACATTAGGAAAAATTTCCTCACAGTAAGGGTAATGAGACATTGGTCCAGGCTGTGCAGGGAGGTGGGCATTTCCATCCCTGGAAGTGTTCAAAAAACATGTAGCTGCAGTGCTCGGGGACATGGTTAGTGGTGGACTTGGGAGTTTTATGTTTACAGTTGGGCTCGATGATCTTCACAGGCACCCTGAGAGCGCCCAATCTTGTCTGATCTCGGAAGCTAAGCAGGGTTGGGCCCAGTTAGTACTTGGATGGGAGACTGCCTGGGAATACCAGGCGCTGTAGGCTTTCCTGCTCTGGAAGGGGAGTTGGACTAGATGATCTTTCGAGGTTCCTTCCAACTCCTAATATCCTGTGATTCTGTGATCTCAGAGGTGTTTTCCAACCTTAATTATTCTATGGGTCTGTGTGCTTTACCTGTAGAACAGCTAGGGGTCCTAGCGACTGGACTGTACTCCAGATGATAAATTTTATCTCCTGCTCTGTAAGCTAATGAGTAGATTTAGTCCTCTTTCTCACACAAAACATGGCAATTTTTAAGCACTGACTGGATGGAGGCATTATAGCAACATACTATAAGACCATACTATAATACTGAACACCAGAGTTATCATGTATCAGAGATGCAAGACTGTGTAAAATGGAAAAATATTCATAAAAATTGAAGCCCCTCTTTCCACTCCAAATACAAATCTATAATAAATGCCAGGAGGGGAGAAAATGTATATTAATGGTTTATTTAAACTACAGGATTCCAAAATAGAAATAGCTGCTACCCATGAATGAACCGTTCTTTCTCATGGAAAAGAGAAAACTTGCAATGTGTTTTCTGGTTTCCCAGCAGCTTATTACAAGAATGTAATAATGTGGTAGTTATGTGGTAGAATGTGGTAGTTCGGCACCTCATTCAACTAGGAAGAGATTGCACACTGCCTTTTGAAGGTTTTGCTGCAAAGATTCCAGATTTTTCACCCACAAAATGATAGATGCCTTAAATTCTGTTCATGGAATGTTTTCCTAGCAATTTATAAATGGTTTTATGACTATTTGTGCTATTGGAAGTCTTTTTCACTGGTTAATCATAATTATTTCCTTCTATTTAGTATTCTAAGAATTTCTGTGTTCCATTTTCATTCTCACCTCCCTGCCACTCACTGCAAAGATTTGTTTCATTTTATTTACTTAAAACCTATAACTCCTCATATTTTTTCTCAGACTATTTGTGAATATTTGTGTAAAACTTGAATAGGTGGAAAAGAAATGCTTGAATACTTTCAGCTAAGGGAAGGGGAATAAAATGCAGAACAATGCTGGGTTTTGGTGGACTAGCTGATTTCATTCCGTGGTTAATGGCAGTGTATCATGATTCTTCTGTACTGTACAGAATATATTCTTCTAGCAGAAAAAAAGGGTCTCATGATTTATCCCTTAGTGGCACTGAACATCTGTTGAGGTTTCTTTTGTTCCCTTTTTTCTCTTTTTGCGAGCCCATGTGAGAAGCAACTTGCTTGCTTTACAAGTTTGGAGTCTGTTTCCTCCCTTCAGGAAAGAATCAGCATGCCTGGATCATTGCCATGTCTGTTGTAGATGCTTCTGGTTTACTTCCAGGATAACCCAGCAGAGGCTGACTTGCTCCATGGACAAACATGCAGGGTGGTAGACTTTGAAAAAGCAGTTTTTCAAGGGCTGGTCACTTTTGGGCTGCCATTCAGAGGGCAGCATGATTAGCTGTGGGAGTCCAGGAGTGAAAGATGGCAATCACTTGTTGCTTTTAGAGCTGAGCTATTTGATCTACTCAAGTGGTTTTCAAGCTTCCTGAGCACAACAGTAAAAATGACAGGACTTTGAATTTGCCCTATACATTTCCTGCTTTAAGGTTTTGAAAGTCTCATCAAGATCTTTGCTTGGGACCAGAGTCATTAAAACTGTCAATCAATTGAACAATCAATTTTGAAATTAAGTACACACTTTATAAACACACATTTTAAAGTGTAAGGGATCTCAGGAATCTAATCCTCTATTTATTGCACTATCTGGAAAATTTCCATTGTTTTTAAAGATGGAATTGAGCTCCTGCTGTGAAACTGGCATTTTCTCCTTTAAGCAGAGGAAGAAGATTATATGTTGTGACTTAAAAAAGCTATTTCTGAATGAGGGACTGCTTTAGAGTAGGTATGTGTGGGGGTTGGAGGGACTGAGAAATTAAAGGCTTCTCTTGTCGGAATGTCTGAATGAGGTGGTTCATGCAGAGCAAAGACAAAAGGGTGTGCTTTCTCCTGTGCTGGTCTTCTCTCATGTGCACGGAGTGTCATGACACTGGTTTGGATTATAGGTAGGTGTTAGTCCCACTTCCTGCAAATTACCTCTGTAAACGTGCTTTGTCTTATAAAATGAAAACTCAACAGTGATAGAAAAATACCCTGACTAGCCTGCAAGGTGAAGAACATTATTATCCATCTTGTGGCAGAGACTGTGCTCAAACTACCCAATTTTGCAGATGAGTTCTATTGCAATTAGGGCTCAAGATAAGATGCCTGGCAAGAATAACTGGAAAAGACATTCTTAATGAGGAAAGAGAAAATGCCAGTAGAGTTATTTCAATGTTTCTCCTTTGACTAAGATCCAGCACTTTTATCTCACAGAAGACTATATGTATACATTAGGAGTAATTAAAGGCATTCTTGCTCAATCAGTGTATTAATCAGCTGGGAGAAAGTAGAAAATCATTACTTGCAAAATTTACAGATGACCTCAAGTTACTGGATCAGTAGATAAAGACATGGACAGGCTAGTCACACAGAATGAACTGGATTATTTTGTAAAGTGGGTTGATTTGATTTCTGGGACTTTGAAGACAACCAAATTTAAGACTGGATTTTGAATCAAAGAAATGTGGGTCCTGCATTTAAGATAGGACACTGTAATGTTGCAACATTGAAAAGATCTTAAGAGGATCTTAATCCTTAAGAGAACTAGAAGGTTAGGCATTTCCATTGACATAGCCCAATAGCTGATGTGCCCTAGGGAGGTATAAGCAAAGGCACAGGTAGGAGGAGAGGCAGGACTGTCTGTATAACTGCTAGAAAGGCTGTCACTGGAGCTCTTCAACTCAGTATTAGGACCCCAGAAGAAGGACAGTAGGAAGGGCTTCTTCAAATGCATTGCAGGAAAAACTAATATTAGGGGCAATGCAGGCCTTCTGCTGAATGAGGTGGGTGCCTTGGCTGACAGAAGATACAAAGAAGGTAGAGTTACTGAATGCCTTCAAAAAGGGCAAGAAGGAGGACCCGAGTAACTCTAGAGTGGTCAGCCTCACCTCCATCCCTGGAAAGGTGATGGAGCACTTAATCCTTGACTCTGTCTCTAGGCATATCAAGGAGAAGGGGGTCATTGGGAGCAGTCAGCATGGGTTTCCCAAGGGGAAGTCATGTTTGACCAACCTGATAGCCTTTGATGAGCACATAACCAGGTGGATAGATGAGGGTAGAGCAGTGGATGTGGTTTATCTTGATTTCAGGAAAGCATTTGACACTGTCTCCCACAATATCCTTGNATGTATGAGTACAGGTAGTGGACTGAGCTGTTGGAGAGCAGTGAAGAGGAAAGGGACCTGGGGGTCCTGTTAGATGGAAGGATGAGCATGAGCCAGCAGTGTGCTCTTGTGGCCAGGAGGGCCAATGGGATTCTGGGGTGCATTAGAAGGGGTGTGGTTAATAGTTCAAGAGATGTTCTTTTTCCTCTTTACTCCACCCTGGTGAGGCCACATCTAGAATATTGTGTCCAGTTCTGGGCCCCTCAGTTGAAGATGGATAGGGCACTGCTGGAGAGAGTCCAGCACAGAGCCACCAAGATGGTGAAGGGGCTGGAACATCTTCCTGATGAGGAAGGGTTGAGGGAGCTGGGTCTCTTTAGCTTGGAGAAGAAGAGACTAAGGGGTGACCTCATCTATGCTTTGAAATATGTGAAGGGTGAGTGTCAGGAGGATGGGGTCAGGCTCTTCTCAGTGGAGCCCAGTGACTGGACAAGGGGCAATGGCTGTAAGCTGATGCATAGGATTTTCCATGTGAATACAAGAAAATAATTTTTCCCAGTTGCGTTGCCAGAGCCCTGGCACAGACTGCCCAGAGAGGTTGTGGAGTCTCCTTCTCTGGAGGAATTCGAAACCCACCTGGACATGCTTGTGTGTGAGCTGGTCTAGGGAATCCTGGTGTGGCAGGGGGGTTGGACTAGCTGATGTTTTTAGGTCCCTTCCACCTCCTATCATTCTGTGATTGTGTGATTCTGTGAAGGAGGAAGACCTTGAATTCAGATTTGAATAAGCTGTGGTGCTTTCAGGAAGGACCTTCTCAGATGCAGCACTCAGATCTTCTCTGCTGGGTCAGTGTGCAGTCTGTTAACCCAGCCTTTGCTCTGAGCTTGGCCTAGCTGAGAAGATCTGAACTGAGTCAGGGACCTAGAAGCTGAGCTATGGGAATAGCTTTACTAGAGCTAATGTGGAAGGTTTGTAAAGAGACTGACAGTAGTCTCAAGATCATTTGTGCTCAGAAAATAATCTCTCATTCTGATTGCGCCTACTAGCACTGTTACAGGAACTTCTTGTTTCTGGCATTGGATTTAATCTCAGAGTGAAAGCCAGTGTCAATTGTCTGTGAATGGTTGACTTCATACTATACAGTTACCCTGTAATGGCTCTTTTGTAATTTTTATACAGTCCAGTAAAAACATGGACAAGCTTTTCTGAACTTAATCAAAGACTACAAACATTGAAACGCACTCAAGCTTGTAAATAAATCTCTATATAGAGTCTGGATACCATTATTCAAAGAGCTTCCCAGTAAAGCAGAACATAGCAATTATGTTCATATCCAGAAACAAATTATGTTCACCTTGTAATTTGATTTTGATGTTATGTTTTGCAGCTACCACCTTTGGCTCTGAGTCACTATTTGTAGTGGAAATACTGACACATGGCTCATATGTCTCATTACCACATATGGAAAGCAGTACAAAACTTTCCACTTTTCCCTCTGCCTCTGGTCACCAGGACTCATTAACTCAATAGCTTTTATCAGCAGAAAAACATTAGACTGCATCTAACCATAATATTATCCTGTGTGCTTGGGAAATGTTGAAAAACCTTCTTCTCATACAAGTGAAAGGGATTTTTAGCCAGGCTGAACCTCATATATATGGAGCATCTGAGAGGATGGAAGACTTCTGAACACTAAGGCTTACCAGGGGTGGTTTTCTGATGTCCTTAAGGGTTTTGTGTAACTTATTTTACCCCCTTGGTGAATTCCCTCTCTGATTGCTCCACAGTTAATGCAGACTGGTTCCAGACATGACTTTAGGGCTTTCATTGGAGATGCATACATATATTTTTCTCTGCAATTTGAAAAACTGGAAAAACGGATAACTCTTCCTAGTACTTTCTTGGAAAACAAGTAAGAGAAGCAGTCTTCCTTCCCTTCCAGTTTGGCAGACACACAATTAAAACAATGACTTCTTTCATTTTTCGTTTTCAGATTTCAAGGTAGAGTTGGTCCCAGGTATCTATGTTAAAAATAGAAAACCATATATTGTTAATAATAGAATAAATTCCCATTACTGAATTATAGTAACCTATGCTTTTTTCTATTTCGCTATTCTCACTTTTTAAATCGTAATATGCTCACTTTCAGACAGCTGATTTTAATCAGCTCTTTTAATGTTACTCTTCAGCATCAAAAGAAATTAGACTACAGCAAAGGCTGACATCATTTATCAGCAACCTGCTAAGAAATAAAGTAAGATCACTCTCTAAACTTACATAATCTCCAAAAAGTGATGGTGTTTTCCAAGATTTTGCTGCTATGACTCCATATGAAAGGTCCTCGTCTGTGTTGAGATTTATATTGGTAGAGTTATGTTAAAACAAGGAAAATATTGACTCCTGAAAACATTCTAATGATATGCATTAACATTTAAGATTCTATTAATGTCCCTGACAGCTGGGAGCAACACTTGAAGCTATATCCATAGAAGCACCCCTGACTCATTGCCAAGGAATTGCAACATACTTTTTTGNGGGGAGGGGCCTTGTGAGCTGCCACAGCTGCTGTACTGCCTGACAATTCTCCTTCTGCACATCTTCATGGCTGCCAGGGCTCAGCAGGACAGGGAGCTCACAGAAGACAATCTGGGAGCTGGAAAAGATTCATATGTCTGTCTGTATTTCTCCAAAGGGCTTGATGTGGTAAACGTTTGTATTAAACTCAGAGCACGTTCCCACAGGCTGTTTGTAAAATGCAGCCATGACAGATTCTTTTCTCCTTAATATACAAGAAGTAGGTATCCTCCTCCTGCTTTTCAATTAAATTGGCAGTGATTGAAACATTTCCCAAGAAATGGGAGGATTTCTGCCTTTTGAGCAATTCCCCTTCAAGACTTAGAAGGTTCAGACCTATGTATCATAACTCCCAAGAGAAGTTATAATTGTAAGATTAAGCTGGGCCATGGTATCCTCAACTCTATTTGTTCACATGTCAATAGATCCAATACATAACATTTATACTTTGCAGTCCAGAAGGAATTTTCTTGCTTAGCAGCTGGAGGAGAGAGCAAATCTTTTAGAACTTTACAGGTATCTTTGCAAAGGAGGGCAAACCCAAAGGAGAAAACAGGAGAGCTTTGAGTCTGCACACCAGTCATCGCTGCAGCCAACAACTGTGCAAAAGGATAGGAGTTTACAGAAGTTATTCTTTTGACTGGTGAAGAGAAAAACAGTTATAAAAGGGCATAGATAGTTGCTCAATTAATGGTTTGAGGGGTGCAGAGGAGCGTTCAGGTCTCCAGATTCAAGGGACTTGGTTATCTCTGCACTAGTAAATGTGATGTAGCTGATGCTGCTCTCTGCACTGTGGCCAAGTGGCAGAGCAATACTTGGATGACCCTGTTAAGTTGTCTTATTCTCTAGAACCAGGTATTTGAGTGAAGGCTGGGTGATATCAACCTCAAAGACCTTTGGAAGACTGTCATCATTATTGTCTTGTGACATAAAAGGGGAAGTCTGCAGAAGGTTGTACAGATGCTGAACTGGAGGACAGTCAGGATCAGAAGAAAAAATTGCTCCAGTAATCAATGATGTGACAGCCTGCATATAAATTTTAGCAGCAAGGGTACAGAGAAAAAGCTATTGCATATGAAAGGTCATCTGCAGTTCAGTTTGTGTCTGAAAATGAAATTATTACACAAAATAGGAAAGGAAGAAAAAGTACACGGCCAAAGTTGATGGGATCCTCATATAAAGATGAAGAGAGAAGAGGAATATCTTCTAAAGAACATGCTGAAATATGATTGCAAGGGAAAGAAGAGAGGGAAGAGAGACAGCAGATCACATGGTATTTGGAAGCACTTGACAGATCATACTGCAGGCATCGGAAGGGATGAGAGAGGATGAGAGTGTATCCTAAGCCAGGAGGTTAGCTGCCAGAGGCACTGGTCATAGTTATCTCAGTGGAAAACCACTGTGGAGAATCAGGCTGGAGAGAGGAGAAGAGTACCAAGATGACTGTTACAGACTGTGTCCTCATTTGGTTTAGTGATCAAAGGGGAAAAAAGAGAATGAGAAAGGAACAAGCTGGTAGCTTAATGGAGGAATGAGACTGAAATATGTTTACTCTGTAACTAGAAGAAACAAGAGATGACTGAGAAATCAGAGAGATGAATAAGGAGTGAGATAGGAGTGAGCTGAAGGAAGGTCAAATGGGAGAGATTTGGGACCTTGTCTATACAGAAAGAGAAATGGCAGGGAAAGAATTAAAAGACCTGAAGATCAGTGCAAAGATAGAATCTGTACCACTGGAAGTGCCGGTTCAGCTTCAACAAAACCAGCAGCATAGATTCATTTAATCATGGAGATGGCAGAATTGAAGAAGGCCTCATTGGAATTAAACCTAGTGAGGAATATCAAGGTGAATAGGGAGCGTTTCTTCAACTGTATTGAAAGTAAAAGGAAAATTAAAGACAATGTGGGCCCGCTGCTGAATGAGGCAGGTGCCATGGTGACAGAGGGTGCAGATAAAGCAGAGGTACTGAACATCTTCTTTGCTTCAGTTTTATGGCTCAGGCCGGCCCCCGGAGTCCCAGACCTTGGATATAACAGGGTAAGGCTTGATAAAGGAAGACTTTCCCTCTGTGGAAGAGGGTTTAGTACAGAGCAGTTAGGCAAATCGGATGTTCATAAGTCTATGGATCCTGATGGGTTGCGCCCACAAGTGCTGAGAGAGANCCCAGATCCCTCTCCAGCCTCACGTTCCCCAGTTGGTAAGTTGGTTTTGGGTTGGCCCTACCCAAGTGCAGAACCCAGTACTTGTCCTTATTAAATTTCATATGGTTTAAGGCAGCCCAGTCCTCTAATCTATTCAGATCCCTCTGAAGTGCCTCTCCGCCATCGCTAGAGTCAACAGCACTTCCCAATTTAGCATCGTCTGCAAATTTACTTCTCATACATTCCAGTCCTACATGTCATTTATAAAGATATTAAACAGGACTGGCCCCAAGATGGATCCCTGTGGGACCCCACTTGTCACCTGTTGCCACCCCGACACAGCTCCATTCACCAAAACCCTCTGAGCCCGACCCCTAAGCCAATTATTCACCCACCTCCTGATTCTTCCGTCTAGTTGAATCCTTGACAATTTATCCATTAGGATGCTGTGGGAGACAGTATCAAAAGCCTTGCTCAAGTCCAGAAAGATGACATCAGCTGGTCTCCCTGGATCAACCAGCTGGGTGATTTTATCGTAAAAGGAAATCAGGTTAGTTAAACATGATTGCCCCTTCTTAAACCCAGTGGCCAGGCCACTCTCTATCATCTTTGAAAGGTGCTGGAGAACCGGTGAGGTGCCTGAGGACTCAAGAGTAGTCAATATTACTCCAGTCTTCAAAAAGGTCAAGAAGGAGGACCCAGGAAACTACAGGCCAGCCAGCCTCACCTCCATCACTGAAAAGATGATGGAGCAGCTTGTTCTGGGCATCATCTCAAAGCATGTGGAGGAAAAGAGGGTTATCAGGAGTAGTCTGACTAATCTGATAGCCTTCTATGATGGCATGATGGGATGGTTAGATAAGGGGCGAGGGGGGGCTGATGTGGTCTAACTTGACTGTAGCAAGGATTTTGACATCGTCTCCCACAGTATCCTCATAGGGAAGCTTAGGAAGTATGGGTAAGATGAATGGACAGTGAAGTGGATTGACCCGGACAAAAAAACCTTATGAAATTCAACAAGGGCAAGTGTAGGGTAATGCACCTGGGGAGGAATAACCCTATGGACCAGGACAGATTAGGGACTGACCTGCTGGAAAGCAGCTCTGTGGAAAAAGACCTGGGAGTCCTGGTGGACAACAGGATGACCAAGAGCCAGCAATAAGCCCTTGTGGGCAAGAAGGTCAATGGAATCCTGGGGTGCACGAGGAAGAGTTTGTCCAGCAGGTTGAGGGAGGTTCTCCTCCCCCTCTGCTCTGCCCTAGTGAGGCCACATCTGGGGTCCTGGGTCCAGTTCTGGTCTCCCCAGTTCAAGAAGGACAGGGAACTTCTGAAGAGGGTAGAGAAAAGAGCTACAAAAATGATTGGGGGACTTGCACATCTCTCTTGTGAGGAAAGGCTGAGAAAGCTGGGGCTGGTTAGCCTGGAGAAGAGAAGACTGAGGGGGGAGCATATCAATGCTTAGCGATACTTCATGGGTGGGGGCCAGGAGGATGGGGCCAGGCTTTTTTTCAGTGGTACCCAGTGACAGGACAAGAGGTAACAGGCACAAGCTGGAACTTAGGAAGTTGTATTTAAACATAAGGAGGAACTTCTTCACTTTGAGAGTAGTGGAGCCCTGGCCAAGTCTGCCTAGGGAGGTGGTGGAGTCTCCATCTCTGGAGACATTCAAGACCCACCTGGACACCATCCTGTGCGACATGCTCCAGGAGAACCTGCTCTGCCAGTGGGGTTGGACTAGATGATCTCCAGAGGTCCCTTCCAACCCCTAAGATTCTGTGATTCTGTGAATTGATAGCAAAGAACTAGGATTTCTACAGGAAGATGTAATGCATAAAACAGGTGTTAGAGACACATTTGTTGGGTTTGATGGGTAAGAAATGGGACAAAATGTTTGAGAATGGAGGCTAATGAAGCATGAAGAACATCAAACACAAATAATATAAGGAGGAATAAAGGACAGAGAAAAAAGGGAGCTGGCTCTGCCAGCTGATGGGAAATCATGAGGGAGCAAGTGCCTGATGCTGAAGGGATGACCAAGACAACAAGTTTAGCAACAGTGAATTTAGAGATCAGCAGCACTGCATGGATGCAAACTGCAGTGAACACCTTTTATCTGGAGCACTGAATCTTGATGAAGTAAGTATCTGGGGAAACATACAAGGGAGAGGAATCAGACGGGGAAGCTGGAAATGCTGAGGATTACTATGAGAAACTGGAAAGACAGAAAGAGGGAGAGGGTAGCTGATCCCCAACAGATAGGCTGATGGTGGAGATTCTCTTGGAAAGGCTTCTTCCTTAATTGTAAAGGCTGTAGAAAGCATCTTTTTTTACCCTCTAGGAACTTTACCCTAGAAGTCTTATTTAACACCGTAATTACATCATTCTATGCTCACTTAGTGTTATAAGCCTCAGAGGAGGATCGTGACAACCCTTCCACACCACCCTGCATTTCTTCTGCTGTTAATTTAATGTTTATGAAGAGCCCATAAATTTGTATTGATCTTTTTTTTTTTTCCCCTCCTTTCAGGCTCTAGCCACATTAGTATCTGGAACAGATGGGAGTCTTTAACTTGTTAGAGGGAGCTACTTTAATACTGACCCCATCAAACTGTGCTATTTTTACCCTGGAGACAGAAGTTTTTCTGTAAGGGTGTAGTTATATGCATCTGCTGTTTTGTGTGTACCTAGACAGCAAGTTCTGAAGTTACTGAGGCAGAACAAAAGGAAACAGAAATGTTGCATTTTGGATGGAAAGGAGACCTTTTGGCATGCTACCAAGCAGAAAGTATAAATAGGCTGAATTTATAACTGTGCTGGAGTTACTTAAGGAAAAACAAGAATACATAAGCACAGCTTGGTATGCTCCAGACTTTGACCTGCTCATATTTAAACAAAAAAGATTAACTCAACTGATACGTAACAATGCCTCTTCTAAATTTAATGACTGTGGGACAAGTAGAGTAATTCTTTGTTTTCTACTTTGGTGCTCCTCTGAAACTATAACATCTGGGTACCTTTAAGGAGTTCACTGGCTCTGTAAAACAGAAAAGATAAATTTGTATTTCTGTGATTAACAGCTTCCTTTAATCAGGATTTCTTTCTCTTTCTTCTTATGTTTTCATTACTGAGTCTAGCTCTCAGAAAGGTTAGTGTTAATACACTAGTAACAGTGAAAGCTTCGCTTGAGAGATTACCACACATAATGCACAAGCAAAAACCAAAAGAATGGGAGATGGCATTAATTTATTAAGCAAATCAAGTTTCTGCAATGAGAGAAGCTTTATTTCCAGTAGTTAGCACAGTGTGCAATATAGCAATATTTGGTTTTACTTGATTTGAGAAAGCCTCTTGGGAAGATTGCGGAAATGAGGGGCAACTGCATATACTGAGCATAACAATTACTGGATTTTACACCTTTACATCAAATCAAGACCATGGATTTCAGAACACACTATGACTGCTCATCTGAGCAGCAAGTAAAACTCGAATTGTGCTAATATTATTGGAAATGCATAGGAAGTGTCGTGAAAACAAAATCACTATGCATTTGGATTTAAGAGTTTATATTGCCTGATAAAAGCAGGAAGAAGAAAACGTAAATATTATCTAAGAAACAATTATATACCTGACAATTGGACTGTGTGATTCTCTTCCCATAGTTCTTGTTAGCAGAAAAAAGACCATAAAACTACATCTTCTTTCTCTTAGAGATTTTGCCTTCTTCTATTAATTATCACAAATATGATACCAACATAATGTCTGTAGCAGCCAAATGTCATATCGCAGCCAGATGTTCGAAGCAGAGAATTGGCTCTTTAGCAACAAGCCATTAATTCCATTCCAGTAATTAACTATGATGCCTTAAGCTGCACATCCAAACCAGATTCTTTTTCTTTTGCCTGCACAAAAAACTGTCATACCATTTCTTGAAAGTTCAGTGAGTTTCCTTTTAAGTCAGTTTCCAAAGAAGATAAATTAATATAATTTCAGATTATAGCCTGAAGTAAACTGCAAGCTCAGATAAATTCCTATTCCATTTTTCAGAAAATAAATAAATGATGTAAGAAATTGCTGTGAACATTTTCTAAATATGTGGTTGATTAAAAAGAATCTCTAAATCAGTGGCTTCAGAGTTTATAATTGCTCAGTATGAAGGCATTACAGAATATAAATAAGCTTTCTACATATATTAGTTCCAGCTTCTTTCAAATTTGAATTTATTAGTAACACACTTGTTATTTATATTGTTTTCTTTAAATAAAATAAAGCAATGTGTAAAATATGAAAGTATTAATGATTTTAACAATGAGTTTCATAACTGGCTATTCCACATTATAGGTTTATTTTCCCAGAAGGGGAAAAAAACTTAGTCAAGGATGGAAGAAACTTACAGACAGCATTATTTATTATTTATATATTTATATATTATTTTGCACCTGTCAGTATGAAAATAATGAATAAACCACAGTATTTTCAATGAGTATTAATTACAGCATTAAGTTTTCTTGTGCTGCTGTTTTTAAGGGGAAAGCATGATTAACAGTGACACCTGGACATAATTACAGGTTTCTTAAAATTTAGCATAATCAATTCAGATATGGCCACGTACACTGTGCAGCTCAGACCACAAGCCTGAATCTCAGTTAACTGGCATCCCTGTTGATAACATAGCATTTGCATTGACAGTCCTTGGTTTATGGTGGAGTAGCTGAAATGTTCTGGAATTTGATGCAACGTTAAGACATGGACCGTGACCAAAGCCCTTGCTGACAAACACAGCTGAGCCTGAAGGCAAGAACTGCCTTCCAGAAGCACTGTGTCCACAACTAGGAGGTTATTCTGGGCGTGGATGTTCTTCACTCGCTCTGTGAACATGGATCTACTGTACTTCAGTAATCAGCCAAGGCAGAAAGAGGTTAGGAGGAACAAATTACTCTGTAGTACAGAGACTAGTGCTGCAGGTTGGTAAGAAAAACAGGAGTCCAGTCCTTATCCAAGATATTTGTGTATTGTAGCAGATGACTATACAATGTAAAATCCTGATGCAGTCATTGACGTGTGGCTGGTACTCAGGATTCCCCTTCTTCCAAACAGGTGTCCTAGGGCAACCCTGGCTAGTGCAAAGTCAGAGTCTGGCCACAGCCCAGAGACACGGGTTCAACACAACACCCTCATTGATAGTCAAGGTGATTTTTAACCACTTCAGGTGAATAAAGGGCTAGAATTCAGGTCCCACAAGTCTTAGGCTTCAGTGAGTAACCTGTATTTAAAAACAAAACAAAACAAAACAACGTTACATAGTAAAATACCTAGTTTGAGGAGAAACCAGGACCATTCTTGAAGAAACAGTGGCCTCAACTTTACTGACCTCCAGAAAAATCTGAGCCTACCAGTGTGCATTAGGCATGCTTTGAACTGGTGGGCTGACGGGGGGGAAGGTGTCAGAATGCTTCAGAGCTGGGCCTTGGTTGGACCTAGGTCTGAGGTCTGAATCACAGAATTGTCAGAGTTGGAAGGGACCTTAAAGATCATCTAGTTCCAAACCCCCTGCCTGCCAGGGACACCATCCACTAGATAGGTTACCCAGGGCCCCATGAAACCTTGTCTTAAAAGCTTCCAGGGATGAGGCCTCCACAACCTCTCTGGGAAACCTGTTCCACTGTCTAACCACCCTCATAGTGAAGAACTTCCTCTTAATATCCAACCTAAATCTACCCTCCTCTAGCTTGCACCCATTTCCCCTGGTTCTATCACTGTCTGACCTCCTAAAAAGTCCCTCGCAAGCTTTCTTGTAGGCCCCCTTCAGATACTGGAAGGCCGCAATAAGGTCTCCTCACATGTGTTCATAGTTGTCTAGTTATTGAGGGGATTAGGATTTTCTACAATGGCTGAGATTAACTTTCTTTTGCCATCCACATTGATCTATGAGAGACAACTGCCCAAACGCTGCCCAAAGTGCCCTGGATCTGACTCAAAAGGAACGAAACTGCTGCGGATGTGAATGTCCCAGGTCAGATTCCTTTCATGGCCTACTGTGACAGAAAGTCTTTCAAAAACTATTTCAAAAGCAAGATGCACTTCATGGGCTCCCTAGGAATGCAACTTCCTGGCTCTGTAGTCACTTACTCTTTCATTCCTGGCTCCCTGACTCCCCTCCATGATGGCGAGACAAGGGGAGGAAAGAGGAGAGGGCAAATGGGCCAGAGGCAAACCAGATTTCCACAGGAATCATTGATGAGTCTGTTGGACCTTTTGTCAACATATTCCCTAGAACATTTCAGTTCTTATACATTAGACATCTTCTGTCAGAAAAATACTGAGTCTAGAAAAACAACTACTGTGTCAGCTGTATTTTTGGACACACATCAGTTTAGGTTAAACCTTTTTCCTTTTTTTTTACACACTATTGCTTTCCAGTTGGAGTTAATTGAGATAAGTAGAAAAGCCACTTAAAAGAAGCAACCCTGAAAGGCATGTATATTTACGTTAACCATAAGAGAAAGCCAGGGTAGCAGTGAGGCAAGGCTGTCGTTGTATTGGTACCAGGCGACAGCTGGGAGCATGGGTCAGCCCTGATAGCCTGGCACCACTTCACAAGTGAGCAGACTTGCAGGAGAAGGGGATCAGGATGGCCCAACACCTTGGAAGGTCCTTACTGAAGCCACCAAGACCTGAGGTGGGTGCAGATGCTTGTACTGGGACCTTCAGCCCAGGTGGGAGGCTCAGATGATGAGTTGCGCTTGCTGCAGTGGTTGTACAAAGAGCAAAGTTACATCTTAGGGGCAGTGTGTGAGCAGTACAATAGTTGCCATGAATGAATCATTTAAATTGTTTTACTGCTTTGTAAAATGCTGCGTACAGTGACTGATGTGAAAACGTAAGAGGCAGCTTAGGTATGAGCGATGTTACTTGGGTTTCTCCACAGAAAATTGGTTTATCTTCCCCTGGTCCATAAATTCAATTTGCCTCTTTGACTTCCTGTATTGATACAAATGGAGTAAATCAGAAGATGGCTTAAGCAGACATGTTGAGGTAAGCGTTTTTCATTCCCTTTTCTCAATTAAATGAGCTGCAATTGCATTACAGGCGACTCTGCTCCTACAACTCATAAATATTCTTAATGCATTCTGTCTAGCGAAACCTATGATGACGCAAACAGCTGCACCCCTGACCCATCCTGTCCATTCTTTGACATATGTTTGGAGAGCTGCATTTGGAATTGGAGCTAATGCTAGCTGGGATATGGAAATGTTGAGAGTTCTTTGTATAACCCCTTTCTTTCATATGTGGGTACAGGCTGTCTAATTGTCAGATGGCCATTAGACATCAGCAAATTGTAGCTGGAAGCAGGATTTTATAGTACAGTCTTGCTTTTAAGATCCATTCTGGTACTTGGTCAAAATTAACTTTCAAAACATTTTATAGGCCATTTTGTTGCCTTAGAGAAGAGTGCAGCTGGAATGAAGAGGAGATTTAAGAAGTGCAGATGCTTTTGCAAAGCCAGATAGAAAAAGGTAAAAAAAAGTCTCCTGGGTGATGCTGTTTTACCTACACCTACTATACAGATCAAGAATCAGTCATGGCTGCAGAGAAAAAGGAAAGTAACAGCCACCAGTATTTTTGTGGTTTTCAATTTATATAAACTTATTTATTCTGAAAAATGCTGCTTTATTAGCCTCTGTAGAGGTAATTTAAAAGATGTTTTGCAGCCATGAACTAGTTATTCACTGCACTTGCAAACAAAGAGAACATCAGCTTTTTCAGCATTTGTTTTTTGCTTGTTTGGTTGGTTGGTGTGGTTTGTTTTTTTGTTTGTTTGTTTTTAAATGCTTTGGCTGGAAGTTTATATAATATGGGTATTGTTTTTTAAGTAGAACAATCCTGCTTACTAAAAGAATGCCTCAGACATTCAGGGGCTGTGTAATTTAAACTCGGAATTTTGGAGCTGATCTGAAAATCAGTTATTGCTTTCTAATTTAATTTTTCCCTACTGCCAGTACAATAAACTGATCCTGTCCAAATACCTGTCTTTCTCCTTACAACTGCTAAGGATGAGAGTAATACAGATATTTTATTTTTCTGTCCTAATTCAATCTAGTCTTTCAGTTTGTAAATATTATAGAGTCATAGAATCATAGAATGTTTCGGGTTGACAGAGACCTTTAAAGGTCACGTGGTCCAGCCTGCAGTGAACAGGGGCATCTTTATCTAGATTAGGTTGCTCAGAGCCCCAGACAACCTCACCATAAAGGTTTCCAGGGATGAGGCATGTACTACTACTTCTCTGGGCAGCCCGTGCCAGTGTTTCATCATCCTCATCGTGAAAAATGTCTTCCTCATATATAGTCGAAATCCACCCTCTTCAGCTTGAAATCATTATCCCTTGTCCTGGTCACAACAGGTCTTGCTGAGAAGTCTGTCCCTAATTTTCCTGTAGGTTCCCTTTAAGTACTGAAAGGGTGCAAGAAAGTCTTCTCGGAGCCTTCTCTTCTGTAGGTTGAACAACCCCGACTCTCTCAGCCTGTCCTCACAGCAGAGATGCTCCACCCCCTTGGTCACTTTTGTGGCCCCATTGGAATACTGCTTTGGAAAGGAGAAGTAGAGGTAGTATTTCTATGCTGCTTTAGCACCCCATCATAGTATTTGCACTGTAATGACCAAGTTTATTTTTTCACAGTGAGACATGGTTGAAATTGAATGTATTTTCAGAGTATTGGATGTGGCTTAGAGCAGCAGACAGCTTTTCTACCAGTGCTGTGAAGATCTGGAGAACATCTCTCTTTAGTTTACTGTGCCCTGCAAGATGATGGTAATGCAGACAATCTGAGATTACTTGGACTTGTTCATCCTGTAAACCAGAGCCCAGGACTTCCATCCTCCAGGTTAATGTCATCATCAGTAGATTACAAATATATTTACATATCTCTCCTCAGCTTTGAAGGCTCTTGTTGGTTGCTGAGCTGCAGAGGTTTCATTGATACTTCTCTCACTCAGAGCATTGTATAGACATATGGTGAGGACCTACTCCTTGAAACACATATTTTTAATACAATTCAGGACCTAAGGCTTCCTTTTCCTGAAAACATCTCACAGTATTTTCCACTAGGATAGGGGACCTCACTCAAAATCACAAATGTCTAAACTCTTGGAAGGAGATGGAAATTTTAGTTTGCTGTAATTTCTGGCCTCCTGTGCAGTGTATAGAATGTTCTTGGGTTGCCCTTTGGAGCTGTGCCTGTTATCTCTCCATTAATTATTTAAGGATGCCAGGATGTGTATGACCTTGTTCTTCTGAGTTGCTCCACGCAAGTTAAAAGTGCTCAAACTTGTACTGTGGATCTAACAACTGTTTAATAAGTAGAAATTTAACCTTTTAAAGCAAGTTATGCCAAGTACAAGCAAAGTCCCACAGTGAACCTTGTGTACTACATCCTAGCTTCAAGAGAATTCTTGTTTAGGTTAGCATCACATTGCAGAGTAGCTGAGGAGTACGGGAAATGAAAACTGACATTGGAGAGAGCAAAGTCAAGCCTGGAGACACACTGCTATACACCTCCCAAAAAGGAGGCATTCCTGGAAACTTCTCATTGCATGGTGTTACCTAGGACAAGGTCTTTGCTGCCTCTCAGAGCTCTGAAACATTAGTCCTTGCTGAGAGGAACTTGGCACATTCAACTTCCCTGAGCCCCCTCATGTATGCTGGGATGCTCCAGTGGGTGGTAGGAGAAGAAAGCTGCTGATGTGGCAATGTGGCTTGCTAGAGCTGGGTCAGCAGGGGCCTGGCTGAGAAAGGGTTTGTATCTGAGCTGGAGGTGTTGCTCCATGAAAATGGAAAGGAAATGCAGTCAGCTCAAGATTCTTCACAGCAGTTCTGGCCAGTGTCCCTGTCACTTAGTTGTATTTTACTAAGGAGGTCTTGGGCCTTGAGAGAAAGAAGGTAGATGGCTTGGTGCCAGCATTCCTATCTAAAGAACACTGAAGAGTTTATATTTACCAATCTATGCATTTGCAGTAGGTGCTGCAGATTGCGAATGGAAGTTATAGTAGACAATATGCATAATATGCATCACAGAATGGCTTGGGTTGAAAGGGACCTTAAAGATCCTATAGCTCCAACTCCCTTGCCGTGAGAAAGGATGCCACCTACTAGACCAGACTGCTCAGGGCCACATCGAGCCTGGCCTTGAAAGCTGCCAGGGATGGGGCAGCCACAACCACTCTGGGCAACCTGTTCCTGTGCCTCACCACCCTCTGGGGAAAGAACCTCCTTCTAGTGTCCAGTCTAAAACTCCTCTCCTTCAGCTTGTATCCATTCCCTCTTATCCTATTATAATCTGACCAGCTGAAAAGTTTTTCCCCCGCTATCTTGTAACCCCCTTTTAGGTACTGAAAGACGTAATGTGCT
Source organism: Galbula dea (assembly GCA_013399015.1). Taxonomy (NCBI): domain Eukaryota; kingdom Metazoa; phylum Chordata; class Aves; order Piciformes; family Galbulidae; genus Galbula; species Galbula dea. The sequence goes on along the minus strand of VWZX01003973.1, from coordinate 230,678 downwards.
GTGGGAAGACTTAGTAGAAAAGAATTGTCTTTGGATTTCACTAAGAAGACATGTGAAGGCATATGTCCTGACATTTTAAATCATCTAAAAGAGGTCTTTGTAAAAATATTTATATAATGCTGCAAGTTGCTTAGTACCACTAGACAAATATAAAGGACTGGATCTACTGCATTGGAAATACATCTCTAACAAGCCATTGTGCAATTTAAAGATATACAGCACAAACCTCTCAAAGACAAAACAAAGTGACACTCTCAGTGTATATTTTCATACCTTTTTTAGCTCCCAGTAGTCACCACCTGTATTTAGAGAGAGGAACCAACAAATGTGAGCTTCTTTTGAGTCTTTCTACCTCTCCTATTCTCACCCTTAGGGCACTGAATAACTCCAGTTTGTAATGATGCTATTTAGCTTTCTGTCATCCATGATTGTCAGTGGGCATGCAGCAAAATGAAATTGCCTGTACATTAAGCCCAGATAGCTAGGAACAGGTCCTGTCTTCCACCACAGCAGGCCTTTGAATTTGGCCAACACCTAAATCATGGTCCATTGATGGTGTATTCTGGGAAGAACTGCTCCTTTTGTACAGTTCTCTCTTCATCATTCTGGACAATTACAGAATTAGTGGCTAGGTGGTATGACAAGTGAGCTATTTTTCGTGGTATAGAAAGAAGAAACTTGTATAGGAAGAATCAGCTACGCACTCAGGGCTGTGCCTTTCAAATTCTAGGTACTTCTAACATTGTGGTTATCTGCCCAATCTCTTCACAATACTTCAATTGTCTGTGTCATCAAGCTGTGCTTTTATTTGCTGTGATTTTTTTTTTTTTCAGTCAGGGTCATTATGCCAATAACTTTTATCATAGGTGAGTCCTTATGTAGTTCTTTATTTCAAAAACATGGGTGAATTAAATCCATTGATAGACGGATACTAAATTCTGCAGATAGAACATTCACAGAATCACAGAATGTTAGGAGTTGGAGGGGACCTCGAAACATCAGCTAGTCCAACTCTCCTGCCACACCAAGATTCCCTAGACCAGGTCACACACAAGCATGTCCAGAGAGGGTTTGAATCTCTCCAGAGAAGGAGACTCCACAACCTCTCTGGGCAGTCTGTGCCAGTGCTCTGGCAACTCAACTGGGAAAAAAGTATCCACATGGAAACTCCTATGCTTCAGCTTACAGCCATTGCCTCTTGTCCTGTCACTGGGCTTCACTGAGAAGAGCCTGACCCCATCCTCCCGACATCCACCCTTCACATATTTAAAAGCATAGATGAGGTCACCCCTTAGTCTCCTCTTCTCCAAGCTAAAGACACCCAGCTCCCTCAGCCTTTCCTCATCAGGAAGATGTTCCAGCCCCTTCACCATCTTAGTGGCTCTGTGCTGGACTCTTTCCAGCAGTGCCTTATCCTTCTTCAACTGAGGGGCCCAGAACCGGACACAATATTCCAGATGCAGCCTCACCAGGGTAGAGGAAAGAGGAAGAAGAACCTCTCTTGAACTACTAAGCACACCCCTTCTAATGCACCCCAGAATCCCATTGGCCCTCCTGGCCACAAGAGCACACTGCTGGCTCATGCTCATCCCTCCATCCACCAGGACCCCCAGGTCCCTTTCCCCTTCACTGCTCTCCAACAGGTCAGTCCCCAACCTGTACACATACATGGGGCTGGTCTTTCCCAGGTGCAGGACTCAACACTTGGCCTTGTTGAATTCCATTCAATGTCTCCCTGCCCAACTCTCCAGCCTCTCTAAGTCTTGCTGAATGGCAGCACAACCCTCCGGTGTGTCAGCCACTCCTCCCAGTTTAGTGTCAGCAGCAAACTTGCTGACAGCACACTCTGTTTCCCTCAGCCAGGTCGTTAATGAACAGATTGAAAAGTACTGGTCCCAGTACCGACCCCTGAGGGACTCCACTAGACACAGGCCTCCA
>VWZX01003973.1:215414-228356 GCA_013399015.1 Galbula dea | reverse complement strand
TTTGAAGAAGCCCTTCCTATTGTCCTTGACCTCTCTTGCAAGGTTTAATTCCAGAGAGGCCTTAGGTTTCCTAGTTGCCTCCCTACAACCTCTGACAACAGTCTTGTACTCTTCCCATGTAGTCAGCCCCTCCTTCCATGCCCCGTAGAATCTCTTCTTCCACCAAGTGTTCCTTGGATGTTAACCGACTCTATTGGGCCCCTTTCTTTTCTAGTACCCTGTCCCATGAGATTTCCCCTAGCAATTTCTTGAAAAGATCAAAGTTGGTCCTGCTGAAGTCTCGGGTTGTGATCCTAGTAGGTATCCTGTTCATACCACCCAAGATCCTGAATTCTACCATCTCATGGTTGCTGCAGCCAAGGTTGCCCTCAACCTCTACCTTTTCAACCAGCCTTTCCTTGTTAGTGAGTATCAGGTCCAGCAGCGCTGCCCTCCTAGTGGGCTCATCCACCATTTGCATGAAGAAATTATCATCAATGCTTTAGAGAAACCTCCTGGATTCACCATGCTGTTAAACAAAAGTTTATTACTATATTATTGTAGAAATTCCTTTTTCTCTTTCTCTGTCTGTGAAAAAAAAACCAGTCACTTATCACTGCAACTTTTACTTCACAAATATGTGGAAACGGATTAATTCCTTTCTATCATACAGCCTTTGGACATTGCTGCAAACATGGTGATGAACTTTACTAAGGATCACACAGCACTTAACCAAAGACAGCAAAAATTTACTTTAGACTTAAAGTGATACACAGCAGATGCCTTGATATGTATCCTACCCTCTGCTGTCTTATTTACACGATTATTCATCCTGGGTACAGCCAATGGCTTCACCCATAATATTTCTGTATGTCTAACTGCAAAAGGCATCAATAAACATACTTAATAAATCAGGTTTATTAAGGAATCACATGCCAGAGGTTCTGTGGATTCACTAATTAGCTGCGCTGCACACTCCAGATAGGAACCTCCAGAACCTCTTATGAGCAGCCTGGTGTTCAGGAAGATTAATCACCAGGCTACAAAGCTCAGATGCTGAATGAGAATATTCAGTTGAGAAATTAAATCCCTCCAGGCAAACCATAACTTGCATACCCTGCTTCCAGAGTCGTCATTCACCTATTTGTTTATTTAAGATATTAAATTACCACTCTTGCCTCATTGTTGCTTACTGAGAGATGAAAGAGCCTCATCCAGCTCTACCCACAGGCAGAGCATGGGAGTGTGGGCATTGATTTTGGGTCCTAACAAAATGTGCTCATGAGAGAGCATTTTTTTCTGTTTTGTTTTTTTTTTTTTTCCACTGTGAAGGGAGTAAAAATTGCATGTGACATAAAGCACCTGACAGTTTTGTGAATACTGTAAGAATCTTCTGTTTCCCATGGCAATTTTTCTCTCATTTCTATGTTGTTTTTCCATGGATGTGTGGAGGAAAAAGGTCTACAATAGACAGCCATGTGCATTTAGCTAAAAGAGCATGAAAGCAGCTTTGCAGAAAAGGACTTGTGAGTCCTAGAGGGCAGAAAAGTTGACCATGATCCAGTAACATGCTTGTGCAAAGAAAGCCAGTGGCATCCTGGGCTGCATTGGAAAAAGCATGGTCAGCAAGTTGATCATAGAATGGTCCAGGTTGGAAGGGACCTTAAATATCATTTAATTCCAACCCCACTGCCATGGGCTGCCACTCACTAGACCAGGTTGCCCAGGGCCACATCCAGTCTGGCCTTAAACACTGCCAGGGATGGGGCAGCCACAACCTCTCTGAGTAACATGTTCCAGTGCCCCACCACCCCTGGGTAAGGAACCTCCTTCTAATTTCCAGTCTGAATTCCCCCTCCTTCAGCTTGTATCCATTCTCCTGTGACCTATTGCACTCTGACCAGCTGAAGAGTCTCTGCCCTTCTGTCTTGCAATCCCCCTTTAGGTATTGAAAGGCTGCTACAAGGTCTCCTCGAAGCCTTCTCTATTCCAGGCTGAACAACCCCAACTCCTTCAGCCTATCCTTATAGGGGAGGTGCTCTAGTCCTCTGAGTATCTCTGTGGCCCTCCTCTGGACCCGCTCCAAGAGATCCAGATCCTTTCTATGCTGAGGACCCCAGAAATGGATGCAGTTCTCCAGGTGAGGCCTCACGAGGGCAGAGTACAGAGGCGGAATCACCTCCCTAGACCTGCTGGTCATCCCTCTCCTGATGCAGCCCAGGATGCGATTGGTTTTCTGGGCTGCAAGTATACATTGCTGGCTCATATCCTGCTTTTCATCTATCTTTACCCCCAAGTCTTTCTCTGCAGGGATGCTCTCAAAGAATTTCTCTCCCAGTCTGTACACATATCTTGGATTGCCCCATCCCAGATGCAGGACCTTACACTTGGACTTATTAAACTTCATCTGGTTCTCATAGACTCAATTCTCAGGTTTGTCCAGGTTCCTCTGGATGGCATTCTGTCCTTCACTCAGCTTCGTGTCAACTGCAAATGTGCTGAGGGTGCACCCGATACCTCTGTCTAGGTCATTAATAAAGACATTGAAGAGCACTGGTACCAAGATAGAGCCTTGAGGGACACTACTCGTCACTGGTCTTCACCTAGACAAAGAGCAATCTTCCCATTCTACTCTGCCCTGGTGGGGCCACAAGCAAAGTGCTGGGTCCAGTGTGAAAGGAATATAAATATATTGCACTGAGCTGAGTTCAATTTTGCTCCAGGAGCTCCATGTCTCTCTGCTACTGAGGAGCCCAGAACTGAACACAGTTCTCCAGGTGAGGCCTCACCAGGGCAGAGCAGATGATCAGGATCACCTCCCATGATCCCCTAGCAATGTTCTTGCCAATGCAGCCCAGGATACCATTGGCCTTCTTGGCCACAATGGCATACTGCTGGCTCATGGACAACTTGTTGTCCACCAGGACCCCCAGGTCCTCTCTGCTGACCTTCCAGCAGGTCAGCTCCTAGCCTATGCATGGGGTTACTCCTTCCCAGGTGCCAAACCCTGCACTTGCCTTTGTTGAATTACAGAAGGTTCCTCTCTGCTAGCCCTTCCAACCTTTTGAGATCCTTCTGGATGGCTGCACAGAAATCTGGGGTATCAGCCACTCCTCCCAGCTTTGTATCATCAGCAAACTTTCTGAGGAGGCAACTCTATTCCTTCATCCAGATCACTGATGAGTAAATTGAACAATGCTGACCCCTTATTGACCCCTGGGGGATACCACTACCTTTGGTAACGGAAGGAGTGGAATAAAGAAGACAGAGCCAGGCTTATCCCTGTGCTGCCCATGGACAATGGGCAGTGGGCACAAACTGAAACACAGGAAATCCCTTCTAAATTAAAGATCTTCTATTTTTAATATTTTAATTTTTTTTTATACATAGAGGGAGGTCAAAGACTGGATTAGGTTTCCCAGAGAGGTTGTGGACTCTCCATCCTTGGAGACATCCAACTGGGCAACTTGCTCCAGCTGACACTGGTTGAGCTGAGGCTTGAACTATAGACACTTTCCAGAGGTACTTTCCAACTTCATCAACTCTGTGATCCTGATCTTCACACGATGGAGCAGCTAGGTGCTCTGGGCCAGCATGACATTCTCATTAGGAGGGCTACAAAGATGATGAAGGGTCTGGAGGGGAAACCTTATGAGGAGCAGCTGTGGTCACTTGGTTTGTTTAGCCTTGAGGAGATGGAGTCAAAATGGAGGCAAATCCAGTTGGTGGGCAGTCATAAGCGGTGTCCCCCAGGCCTCAGTGCTGGGGCTGCTCCTGTTCAACATCTTTATTGATGACTTGGACGAGGGGATAGAGTGCACCCTTAGTAAGTTTGCAGATGACACTAAGATGGCTGAGAGTGCTGATCTGGCTGAGGCCAGGGAGGCTCTGCAGAGGGACCTAGATCCATGCACAAAGGCCAATTATATGAGTTTCCGCAAGGCCAAATGCTGGGTCCTGCATTTTGGTCACAACAACCCATGGCAGTGCTACAGGCTTGGGGAGGAGTGGCTGGAGNCTTGTGACTAGTGACAGGACTAGAGGGAATGGGCTTAAGTTGTGGCAGGGTAGGTTTAGATTAGATATTAGGAAGAATTTCTTTACTGAAAGAGTGGTGAGGTATTGGAATAAGCTGCCCAGGGAGGTGGTGGAGTCACCATCCCTGGAGGTATTTAAGAAGAGGATAGATGTGTTTCTTCAGGGGATGATTTAGAGATAAGAGTAGCATAGGGCTATCGGTTGAATAGGTGATCTTGAGGGTCCTTTCCAACCGTGATGATTCTGTGATTCTGTGAGATTGAGAAGAGACCTCATAGCCATCTTCAACATCTTCACAGGGCATAGTAGAGGGGCAGGGACTGATCTTCTTAATCTGGTGCATAGCAACAGGACTAGAGGAAATGGGATGAAGTTGAATCAAAGGAGGTTCAGGCTGGAGATTAGGAAGAAATTCTTTACTCAGAGGATGGTTGAGATCTGCAACAGCATCCCCAGGGAAGTTGTCTCAGCACCATGCTTGACAGAGTTTAAGAAGCAGGCACTTGGCTTGATTCTTGGGGTGTCCTCTATGGGTTTAAGAGCTGGACTCGATGATCCTATTGAGTCCCTTCCAGCTCAGACAATAGTATGACAATATACTCTTCACAGACTATTGTAACGTATTCTTCAGGAGGCAGAATAGAGAGAAAAGGAAGAGAAACGATTGGAGGAAGCTGGTCTTCTGACAAAAGTTACAGATTCAAGGTGCAAGAAAGCATCTCCTGTTGTCGCTGTCAGCTTGTGTTATGCAGCAGGAAATAAGTATGTTTTATGATTTTGTTAGGCAACTGTATAACTGATCTTTTGCCCTTTCCAGAAAGAAATACAATGGTGACTAATGGTTTAGGTCACACTATATGGCAAAATTAAATATGTAATAGTATTTGTAGGAGCCATTTTTCTTCTCTTCTCTGATGTTTATGACAAGTGATTCTATGTCTAGCTGTAAAGAACTGATGACTAAAGCACTATATTAGCAGTGGTTATTTAAGATGGGTTATAGCAACATCAACCAAGCAGCAGATATTCTTTTGAATATATGTATGTGTACCAATGGTTTCATTCCTCCTCTTTATTTTATGTTTTTACATAGGATCATGTGTCCTGTAATCTCCATAGGATTTCCTTTAACAGCCTCATATCCTTAAGCTTCTATATAATCAAGGATCGTTGTGGAAAAAGGCAGAGAGGGCATCTGGACTCTGTCTGGCATAATGCAATTTTCTTTTTCTTCTGAGGTCAACCAAGTTCACTGCAGGAAGCCAGCCCAGCTACCAGCCATTGGGAAGATTACTCTGTGACTCCCATTCTTTCAGGAAAGCATGAAACCAGATGTCAGGTTTTGGAAATGTAATGGGTAACAATTTAGTAACAGTCTTTCATCTCACTTTTTATAACATAGTAGAAGTTATAAGCAATGAAAACATCTACATTCTCAGAGAGGGCAGTAGCACAGTCATATTTATCATGTCAGTTTTCTCTGAGATCTATGGCTTTCAGCAAATTCTCTAGGTGCTGTCAGTGTGGAGGATAATGTATCCCTGAAAGAACAGGTTTCTTTTGGTTTGAAGAGCTTCTCCTCCAAGAAGCATAAAAAGCATGCTGAGCTCAAGATAATGTAAAGCTGTGTTTTGAAATGTACAAGTTCTCTTGAGAGATGTATTACACAGATAAAGAAAAATGTCTTTGGTATTTTTTTTAAGTTTCAAACTGTATTGAAATACAGAATTCTCTAGGTGTAGAAAGGTAAGCCTTGTGCCTTGGGAGACTGAGATTTAGAAGGAACTCTGAACAGACTTTGAAGAGAGAACTAGAAAAGAGGTTTCCCTTTAAGACTTTATGTACAGTTTTAACGCTGAATAGCATTACCTGAAAGTGGAAGATATGTACTCCCTTCACTCCAAAAGGGACTATGTAAAAAATCAAAGTTTTAATGTTCCTTTAGAGTAAAACCAAAACACTTCCTAAACCAATCCCTTTTTTGCAGGACTGGGACTAGAGTTAACATGGTGAGGTGGAAGGGGGCAAGAGAAGACACTATACATTTGATCAGGAACCTCCCCAGCGCATGTTAAAAAGTGGGGAGAACTGATATGATAACCTCTTAATTCATGCCTGCCCCAAATTAAGACATTCTCTCATGCTCCTTCCTTTAAACATACCTTACCTTGCAACCACGACTTGCTTTTCTCGTAGTCCTCTTGGTATGTGTCAGGCCTCTGTGCCTCTGCCTGTATCACAAATAATTTGAACCACTGACTAATTCTTTGTTCACGCCTTTGAAGGTCATAGGTTAGTGTTTATTAAACTCTGTGAGACATTGTTAGACAGCGTGTAACATGGCTGAAGCAATCATAGTAAAAAGCTCTATACATTTCCATGCATGGAAACTTGCATGCAAGTAAATGTAGGCAATGTATAAAATGGAAAAGTGAAATGTAATTTCCCTTTGGTTGCAAATAAAAACTACAGAGGCAGCACAATATAAATCGACTTATGTAATTTTCATAAAGATCAGTTGTCCTTCTAATTGGAAGAGATTGAGCAGCAGTGTGCTTTGTGATAATGAGTAAAACAGTTCTCTCATGTCATTTATACTCTCAGTTAATAGTCCAGCACACAGCCACAAAGATGATGAAGGGGCTGGAACATCTTCCTGATGAGGAAAGGCTGAGGGAGCTGGGTCTCTTTAGCTTGGGGTGACCTCATCTATGCTTTTAAATATGTGAAGGGTGGGTGTCAGGAGGATGGGGTCAGACTCTTCTCAGTGAAGCCCAGTGACAGGACAAGGGGCAATGGCTGTAAGCTGAAGCGTAGGAGATTCCATGTGAATACAGGTAGGAATTTTTTCCCAGTGAGGGTGCCAGAGCCCTGGCACAGACTGCCCAGAGTGGTTGTGGAGTCTCCTTCTCTGGAGAGATTCAAACCCTCTCTGGACATGCTTGTGTGTGACCTGGTCTAGGGAATCCTGCTGTGTCAGGGGGGTTGGACTGGATGATCTTTCGAGGTTCCTTCCAACTCCTAACATTCTGTGATTCTCTGATTCTGTGATACGATTGCCTATGAACTGGTTATAGTGTGTTTTGAAGATGTTATTTGCATAGCCTCTTGCTGCAGAAAGCTGCCCAGGTAGTAAAGCCCTGACTGGAGCTGGAGCATTGGGAACATGCTGAGTGGCAAAATGAGAAGACAGGACCTTTAGACATTTGAGGGGTGTATAAATCTTCAGAGGAAGAATGACTATATTTGGATTATTATGCAAAGGTTATTAAACTGGGAAATGAAGCAGTAACTTCCTGTACTGTGAGTGAACGCTGCCTGTGGAGAGATCTCAGGAGCTTGTGTTTTCAGTGTGCAGTGATTTTGTTCAGGTATTTTTGTGTTCAGTATGAATGAGTTTGCCCTGAAACATCTGTTCCCAGGCCAACAGTTCATTATAAACCCTCCCAAACCCTTGTGGCTTACTGATGGAGAACTGACAAGTTGCTACATTACACCTTATTAGTAGTCCTTGGACTGCCAATCATCCTATGGCCATAGTTTAGCCAGCACTACTTATCACTTTCCGTTGGCTGCTTGAGAAAATTTTAGGTTAAAAGGATGTTTTGGGTGTTTTCCCACATCCAAGGACAAAAGAAGATATGATATCAAGTGGTGTGAAGCCATTTGTTTCATTGTTTTCAAACCTAGAGTATAAAGACTGTGTTTATGGGCTTGTAACTACCTGATGGTAATCATCTATAGGTGAAACTATTTGAGCAATTGAGGTGCAGAGTGTATCCAAACAGGGTGGGAATGTGCCCTGCCTTTCATAGGCTTCTATTTTTAGGAAAACAGATAAGAATTTCACTGAGATTAACTTCAAAAGTTCTTGATCCTTAGCAAAAAGTACAAGAAGGAGGAAGTCAATTAAATAGCCTCTTACAGGAATCTTAGCAATCAAAAAATAACATTGGAGATACAGAACACTGGTTTACATCATCAGCCACGTAATCCCCTCCCAAAAGTCTGAACTACAGTGGATATAAATAATAGCTTGCTGCAGATACCTTGATGAACAATCAATAGCAATTTTTTACAGGAAACAAAATCTTAAAGAGCACAAAAACCATCACCACATTCAGTCTGGCTGTTGTTATCATTATCATCACAAGCCCTGTTTCAGTGGAAAGAAAAATGAATGAAAACAAACAATACTTCAGAAATCATCCCCAAGGAATGAAAAAGGAGAAATGGAAGGAAATAGGCAGATCTGTTGTTGTTTAGGATAATATGTTCTCGGAAATTCAACTTCAAGGGTGAACCAGAACTGGGTAAGAGTTTGGCATTACAGTTCTCAGAGAAGTAAGAAGAGCAGAAAGAAAATGAAGGCGACTCTCAAAGCCAGGCATATATAGATGTCATATAATTTATGTGTATGTAGACCAAAGATACCAGTGAAAACTGGCTCCAATGCACATGAAACCAAATCAGAGAAACAACAGGTCATACACACAAACCATATTATGGGTGTGCACACATACATCTGGGTGTACACATACTCATGTGACAAAAAGACTTACTTGTTTAGTCTGGACACATTTTCACAGAATCACAGAATCACAGAATATCAGAAGTTGGAAGGAACATTGAGAGATCATCCAGTCCAACCCCCCTGCCACAGTAGGTACCACCCAAGATCCTGAATTCTACCATCTCATGGTTGCTGTAGCCAAGGTTGCCCTCAACCTCTACCTTTTCAACCAGCCTTTCCTTGTTAGTGAGTATCAGGTCCAGCAGCGCTCCCCTCCCAGTGGGCTCATCCACCGCTTGTATCAAGAAGTTATCATCAATTCCTAAATTAAGTGTGATACAATATAAATAATAATATGAGTGAAAACACGCAGCTTGACACTGAAATCAGCCTAATGTGTGCTCCCCAAGATATACCTGGAAACAGGCAACAACTGATCCAAAAAACACAGAGACCAATGGCCGTAAGAAACATCTTGCTGCTAACAGAAATGTGATTGCACAGTGAGAATGATAAGGTGCAAGCTCTAAATAGGTGTAGTGTGAAAAATTTGCTCCTCAATGGTGCCAAACTGAGAAAAATATTAAGATAGGGTACTAAGATACAAGAAATATTATGGATGGATCAGATAAGATATGGGAAGATAGCTTTAGTGTCATTCTACCACTGTTATCATCTGTTAAACAGTAAAATAGTACCTCCTCTTCTATTTTGCTTGCCTATTTAGATGATCCTTGGGTTTTTGTTACTGTAGATTTGTACAACAGGGACTCCTATTAGCTGTGCTGGCCTCCAGCTCCCTGCCTAGCACCAGTAATGAATCCTGAACTTCATCTCCAATGTGATTCCTTACCATGTGACCACTTAACTTCAGATGTCATCTTCAGCAGACCACTCCCTACACTAAAATTTTTAAGTCCAGTGAGAGGCCGAAATGTCAAAAGCTGAAAACATCCAGCTAAAGGAAAAAGTGTTTCTGCTTTTTACTGCTCAGACCTCAGCCCATGTGCTGACAGAGACTTACTGCCTCATCTCAGAAGACAGTGCCTTCACCACCTGAGAGAGATGGGTCTTGGTGCTCCTGTTTGCTGGAGTCACACTGTAGTATGAAACTCTACAATGTGCGTCTATTAAAAGAGCAAGGGACAACAGCTACCATCACAGACAGGAATCCAGAATTTAAGTACAGAATAAGGCCTTGTAGAAGCATTGGGCTTCTGTTCAAGACCATTAACTCTAATGAAAATGCACATTTTTCATTAGGCTTTAATAGCCTGCTGCAAAGTAGGGCGACTGCTGTGCAGTGTTTGTAGAACTCAATTGCTAATCAGTCAATAAGGACCTCTCCTGTGCACTCTGCTACAGCCAGCTTTTAAGCATTTGTAGCTATGTTGAATTATTTTAAGTCATTGAATTGTTACTTAGTGAAAAAGAAAATATGTTTTATTTATAGAGCATTCAATGTGGCAATGCAGACTAAGTTTTCCATCTTGAGTCCCTTTCACTAAAACTTACACAGGAGATTTATTATCACTTGGATTTGCCTCATGACTTCTTCTTTTTTTCCTAGGGTTCAGAAAGTTTTTATTTTGTGCTGAAAGCTAGTAAGGAATTGAATCAGTCATTCTTTTAGAAAGAGATTTTGTAATTCCATTAAGAGTGCCCCGTGCATCCTAAATCTTAATGACAGGAGCTGTTGTTACTGGAGCACAAAAGCCTGCTGATCAGTGTTGAGTAAATTATTCACACAGAAAAAAATTGCAGGGCTAGAATCATACATATATTTATATGTGCATACATACATGACTATGTATGAATAAATATATATATAGGAACCACGTCATTGGTTTGTGGGTTGGGGTTTTTTTTTGTGTGTGTGTTTTTGTTTGTTTGCTTTTTATGACTAAGAAATAAACTTTCATTATTCATTTTCTACATCTGGTCAGCTTCACTCATGCTAATGGTGCTGGACACAAAAAGCAGAACTGAATTGTACTCTTCCAGTCTAGAATATGCAAGAGTTGTCATATTTCTTTAAGCAGCAAACTAGAACAACTATAGCATCCCCATCATTTTCTGTGAAATGAGAATATTATAAAATATAAACCTGTGTTTTGTTTATGAAGGGAATATGAAATAAATGCTTATTTCTATAGCTAGTGATAATATTAATGTCAGTAGTGCTATGTTGTATAAAAATGCAGTGATTAATACTTTAAAGAAGAATTTCCAGTTGTGTCCAAGAAATACTGAATTTGAGGAGAAGTCAAACAGTTAGTACCTTAGAAAACAATGATGGCACCTGGAGAAATATGATAATTGTCTACAAATACTTGAATGTTATCAGGATGAAAGATTAGTTTTGTATTTTTTAATGTTTGACCTTGCTTATGTGACAGACAGATTGCTAGTGGGAAATGGGGTAAACCACTAAATATGAAAACCACCTCTGTAAGATGAATGCAAGAAATTTTGAATAACTTTACTTTCAAGGAAGGCTCCCAGATGGATGTCTAAGATATATTTGATACTAAAGAAAAGGAGTAGCCACATGAATATTTGGAAGTCATATGGGGTTTTCTTATGAAAAAATTTCACCATTAGGAATGCATAGCAATCTGAATTTTACCATAGTAAGCTTAAGAAACATTTGATTCTCCACATTTTGGTGGTACCCTATGTTGATGTTGTGCATGGCATTAGGCTATTCTTTACAAAGGTACATTGTACAATAGTTCCCTCTAAAGAGGTTATAAACCTGTGTGTAGAACAAATGAAAACCAGATTGCAAAAGCTAAACATCAAAATGCTTTTATACATTTTTTTCCTTGTGAGTTGTGTCTGTGTATTCTGAAGTAATTTGGGAGCTTTGTATTACAGGCTGATAAATGGTATTGTTATATTGGCTGGATGGATAGTATCAAATCAGTGTATCTAACAACTTCTGCTCAATCTGGCAGAGCTACAGGATGTGTGTAAACCTCATTTCAGGAAAGGTGGCTCATATGAGAGGCTTTTGCAAAAGGATTTGGTTTTCTAACATGGACTATGAAGTCAATCCTAGTATTCTGAGAAGCACACGTGCTAAGAGGAATTGTGAAATCTCTCCTTGTTAGAAGTGAATGGTACAAGCAGGCTACTTCGTGCTTCAGGGGTTTAAGACTGAGGGGTAACAAGATGTTTTAATTGGCACCTCATTATGTTAAGGAGTCTGGAAAAGAACTGCTAAAACTTGACCTTAATAAACTATTCTCTTTCCCTTTCCCCTTCCTTTTCCCTTTTCCCTTTACTCTTTGCTTCCCTTCCCTTTCCTCATCCTCTCACAGATAGTCAGGAGTGGACCAAGCAAAAGGAAATCAGTCCAAGAAGCAACAAATCAAAGATTACTTTGACTCTTGCTGTGCCCTGTTTAATGTGTGTAAGAAGCACTGTTGAAGCACTTGTTGGACACTCTCAGAACTGTATCCCTTTCACTCAGACATGTGTGTCCATGGCAATGGTGCTGCCAATTAGGTCTCTAAATTAATTTAGTGTGATGAATGGCAGAAACCACATGGGAGGGTAGTAGCAGCCATAGTCCATTAAACTAAGTGCACTTGTTCCTGTATAAATATTTCCACTGACTGACTGGTCACAGCAAACCTTTATATGTTCTTCAATATGTTTGCTATGGTTAAACACTCAGTATTATCACAGAATCACAGAATATTAGGAGTTGGAAGGGACCTGGAAAGATCATCTAGTTCAACCCCTCCGCCACAGCAGGATTCCCTAGACCAGGTCACACAGAAGCATGTCCAGAGAGGTTTTGAATCTCTCCAGAGAAAAAGACTCCACAACCTGTCTGGGCAGTCTGTTCCAGTGCTCTGGCACCCGCACTGGGAAAAAAAGTATTCACATGGAAACTCCTATGCTTCAGCTTACAGCCTTTGCCCCTTGTCCAGTCGCTGGGCTTCACTGAGAAGAGCCTGACCCCATCCTCCTAACACACACCCTTCACAAATTTAAAAGCATAGATGAGGTCACCCCTTAGTCTCCTCTTCTCCAAGCTAAAGACACCCAGCTCCCTCAGCCTTTCCTCATCAGGAAGATATTCCAGCCCCTTCACCATCTTAGTGGCTCTGTGCTGGACTCTTTCCAGCAGTGCCCTGTCCATCTTCAACCGAGGGGCCCAGAACTGGACACAATCTTCCAGATGCAGCCTCACCAGGGTAGAGGAAAGAGGAAGAAGAACCTCTCTTGAACTACTAAGCACACCCCTTCTAATGCACCCCAGAATCCCATTGGCCCTCCTGGCCACAAGAGCACACTGCTGGCTCATGCTCATCCCTCCATCCACCAGGACCCCCAGGTCCCTTTCCCCTTCACTGCTCTCCAACAGGTCAGTCCCCAACCTGTACACATACATGGGG
>VWZX01003973.1:199780-215099 GCA_013399015.1 Galbula dea | reverse complement strand
TGCATCCCATCAGGTCCCATGGATTTATGGATGTCCAGATGGCTTAGCTGTTCCCTAACCCAGTCCTCCTCAACTAAAGAAAACTCCTCCAGTATCCCAACATCATGTGGGGGCTCAGGGGTCTGAGGCTCCTGAGCATAGTCTCTAACAGTATAGAGAGAGAAAAAGAAGGCATTCAGTGACTCCACCTTCTTTGTATCTTCTGTCACCAAGGCACCCACCTCATTCAGCAGGGGGCCTACATTGCCTCTAGTATTTGTCTTTTGGGCAATGTGTTTGAAGAAGCCCTTCCTATTGTCCTTGACCTCTCTTGCAAAGTTTAATTCCAGACAGGCCTTAGGTTTCCTAGTTGCCTCCCTACAACCTCTGACAACAAACTTCTACTCTTCCCATGTAGTCAGCCCCTCCTTCCATGCCCCGTAGAATCTCTACTTCCACTTCAGCTTGCCCAGCAGTTCCCTACTTAACCAAGCAGGTCTCCTGGCTCCCCTCCTTGATTTTCTCCGTGTTGGGATGCTCCGATGTTGAGCTTGGAAGAAGTGGTCCATGAATGTTAACCAACTCTCTTCGGACCCTTTATCTTCTAGTACCCTGTCCCATGAGATTTCCCCTAACAATTTCTTGAAAAGATCAAAGTTGGCCCTGCTGAAGTCTCGGGTTGTGATCCTAGTAGTTATCCTGTTCCTACAGCCCAAGATCCTGAATTCTACCATCTCATGGTCACTGCATTATCATAATATTCTCTTTGAAAGGACTGATTTTTCACTTTAACTTTTCTATCCTCCAAAGGTTTTACTCTCATCTCATGATCCTGAGGCGGTTGCACTATGTCTTTGTGATGAGTTAACGTATTGTGTCCAACAGAATGAACCAAAGAGAGAATAACATTCATAATCCCAGCATTTGGGAGATGAGCTTTAGTGAGTTCAGGTTAACCTTCAGCTGGATTTGAAAGCTACCCAAAGGACTAGAGATAAGGAAGAAATTTTAGATATGAGGAAGAAATGAGTGAACACTTGCAGATGTTGTGAGATTTTTATTTTTTTAATGTATTTATTTAGCCTACTGGATATGTACAAGGTCTATGTTTGTTCCATCTCAACCATCTAGGCTGCCCCACCTCAGTATTCCTTCTGGGGGTCCTTGTCTCCTGCCTAGCTATAGTCTGGCTTCTTGGGTAACAACCCTTGCTCTAGCTCTGGGGATAACATATGGAGGTAAAATGACCGCTAAAACTAACCTTACTCTAGTGTCAGGTTTCATTAGCTTGGCAGTGGACGGTGCAGATACATCTAGATTGTTTCTGTCACCATACCTGTTTGTTTAGGCTCTCTGAAGTATGTCTACTGTTATGGTTTGGGTTAGAACAGAATTAATTCTGTTCAGTGACTTCATTTTCTACAGGGTATTCCATCTCATTACATGATATTTCAGTCAGCTTTCTTCCCCCCCACCTTGCCAAAGCTGCCTGGTAAACTGAACTGCCCCTTTAAGAAACCTAAAATTCCTGAATCCCAGGGGGAAGCGGAAACCACAGGTTTTTGGGACCCTGGGTGCGGGGTTGGGATTCTGGGAGTGTGCTGGGACCATGAGGAGAGTGTGTTGGGACCTGTGCCGTGCTGATTTCGGTCTGTGTGGGGAACTTGGCCGGTACTGCTGTGCTGGGGGCTAGCTGGGACACACGTGAAGCTGCTACCGGGGACTGCTTGAACGGAGGGGGAACGGCGTGTCTGTGCTGTGGGCTCCTGCTGGGCTGAGCAAGTGAGCTAATACCGGAACGGAGAGAAACTGAGAGCTGGCACCGGCATGGTTCGGTGTTTGGGTCCTCTATATGTTTATGTATGTTTCATTTATTATTGTTACTGTTATTAAAGTAGTTTTAGTTTTTACCTTCCAATCCAGAAGCCTCTGTTTCTGCCGTGGGTCGAGGAATAAGCCTCCAACCACGACAATAAAAAAGTGTAAGATTTCTCTCAAACTATCACAACACTCTCTCTCGCTTCTGGCTCTTCTGCCTTTCTGGGCACAACATGGGGCTCGAACCCGTGACGCTGTGATTAAGAGACTCATGCTCTACCGATCATCACCTTGTTCAAAATAGGCCTATTCAAAGCAACAAGTGTCGGTGAAGCTTTGTAAGAGCTCTGAATGCACGAAGATGATCTCATGTTCTCAACAATAGTGTACAAATGAAGACTATTACCAGACCTATGTCTAGACATAGATACCTTGGAAGGTAGATGAATGGAAAAATGTTGCCCAAAAATATAATTGTTTATTTATTTATTTGAGACAGATACTAAAAAAATTTCAGCCTCCTTTGGCTTCTGACTACCTCACAGACATAAATCCAGACGTAGGAATGCAAATAAGAGAAAGAGAAACCCTTTTGTACCTCATTTTCTCAGGTATCTCACTTAATGGACTTGCACTGAGGGATGCCTGCTTTCCTCAAAGCTAATTGTGAGCTTTGTCAGCTCCTTGGGAGCTGAGGCAAAACATGTGTCTGCTGTAATGTCACTGCTGTTCTGTGGAAACCTGTTGTGGTCAGTGCAGAATCCATCATTTTTTTCTGGTTGTCTAGGGTGAATTATTGGGATGCTTCTCTCTGCTGGTGCCAATTCTGCTTCCACATGATCTCACACTCGCCCTAAGACTCCCAGAGCAACATTTAGATCATAATGGTACAGAAGTTATGCTGGTTTCTCTCACATTAAAAAACCTCTGGCTTGGCTCTTTAGCTGCTTCTCCTTCACAGTGGAAAATAACAGCTTCTTTAAGCTGCTCTCTTCATGCACGCAAAGCCTCTCACAGGGACCCGAATCTCTGACCATTCTCTTCACCTTAGGTAGTTTCTCTTCTGTGCGACAAACAATGAAGACAACAGTCATGTCATTTGAAGAGCCCTATGTACTTATAAAACAGCTTTGGGCCTATTTAATTGCAAAAATTATATGTGACAGCTTGTAAAGAAATGGTTAGCTTCTGGTCCTGGTTTCTGTACTGTGGTAAAATCCTATCCCTGTAGGGTTTGACATACCTAGCAGAAACCACAGTCCCTCAGCATCCCTGGGACCTACCCACACCTCCAAATTTCCAGGAGAATCCTTGCAAGTGGGCAGAGTTCCAGCTATCTAGAAGGGCAGTTGCCCCAGCATGTCTGAGGTTTCATATACTTCTGTGTGAAATTCACAGCCAAACAGCTAAACAGATTAGTGAACATGCAGTGGAATGTATTAATCTTTTTTTTTTTTTGAGTAGAAAACAGATTTTTTTATTGGTAACTTTGTATTCCAGCTGCCTGGCAGCTGTATCCCACTATTTTGGACAGCAATGTGCCTGTGCTTTGCTGCTCACTACACTGCCCGACTAGTTGGAAATCTACAGGGTAGTTCTGGTATGGAATGAAACTCACGGCTACGATGGTCAGGGAACCAGGGCTGGCAGCAGTAGAAGCCAAACAAGTGCAATCTTCATCTATCTTCTAGTTTGCTGAAAGGGTCTTAGACCTAGGAGACAAAGAGTCACTGGAGATACTTGGTGCTTTCCATTCAGTAAGAACAAATGATTCGAAGAAGATGGAAGGCCTGGCACATCACCAGCTGGCTCTCCAAAAAACTAAAAGTAGCTAAAGGTCCTTACAGAAACCAAATACCCCAGCCTTTAACATATATTGTTCAAGGCTGTGATGTTTGGGTTAAAGTCAATGAGGATACCCTTTTTTTGTCACCACCACTGAGTGGTGGCTGTGACCTGAAGTACATCTCAGTGTACGAGGCCCTCAGCAGCCTGGAATGGGACTCAGACAAGAGTATGCCATGGCACCTGCCCATGTTGAGCAATTTGCTTTTCTCTCTTTGGTGAAGGGAAGAAGGCTGAGTGCCTGAGATTTGCTCTTATGGATAAGCAGGAGTCTGGAAGGTCACAGGCAGCAGAGAACAGATGCTTGGAAGTGTTCCCAAGCCCATCAAGTGAGACATAGCCGACAGGACCAGAAGCTTAAATAATAAGAATAATATGCTTTAATGGTGTATTAAACTATTAGTTATACAAATTAAAACAAAACAAAAGGACAAATGAAAGAGACAACCTTTTATGGTGAATACTATTTACAAGGGGAAAAAACTGAGTGAGAGGAATGAAAACAGTGGAATAATGCTATCCAGATGCTTTCTCCCCAGGCACAGCAGCACGCTCAGGGCTGTTTTTTATTGAAAATACACATGCATACTTTCATCCCAAGGGAACCTCTAAACCAATGAAAATGCAGACTATTAACTTTTCTCCTCTCCCAGTTTCTAGTGCTCTGAGCAACATAGATTGCTAATAAAGCCAGTGCTGTTCCTTTGGCTCTTTCAGTCTGACCTTGGCATGGAAAGACAGTAAAATTTTAAGTGCTAGGTTTTGCATTTTTATTCCAAGTATGCAAGTCATCAGAAATACTGTCTCCCATGCAATTTATGTTTTACGAAATAATGTTTTTATTGCTAGAGAAAAAAGTCAACCAGACCTTGCAGTGTAAGATCAGAACTGCTTTATTTAACTCAGTAGCACAATGAAGAACCCTAGTGATTCACTGCCACAAAACACTGTAGACGTATCAGGAAGTAATCTCCTGTCTCCACAGTTCAGAGAGGTATCTAAATTATTGCAGATCCAATTTATGTCTTCTCTCCCTCTTTCAGGCTCTTTTACTAGACAAAGTTCAATGCACACAGCAGCTAACTCTTTTTAACAGACAAAATCACCAATAAAGAAAAAATCTTAGTGCTAGCTTGATCTTCCAGCACTTGGGAATGTGAAAAATCTCTGTGCTGTCAGTGTCCCATATGATTCTGTAGTCAAAGGCAGCTCTAGTAAACTCACAGAATCACAGAATATTAGGAGCTGGAAGGGACCTCGAAAGATCATCCAGTCCAACCCCCCTGCCACAGCAGGATTCCTTAGACCAGCTCACACAGAAGTGCATCCAGACAGGTTTTGAATACCTTCATAGAAGGAGACTCCACAGCCTCTCTGGGCAGTCTGGGCCAGGGCTCTGGCACCCTCACTGGGAAAAAATTCCTACGTGTATTCACATGGAATCTCCTATGCTTCAGCTTACAGCCATTGCCTCTTGTCCTGTCATTGGGCTTCACTGAGAAGAGCCTGACCCCATCCTCCCAACACACACCCTTCACATATTTAAAAGCAGAGATGAGGTCATCCCTTAGTCTCCTCTTCTCCAAGCTAAAGACACCCAGCTTCCTCAGCCTTTCCTCATCAGGAAGATGTTCCAGCCCCTTCATCATCTTAGTGGCTCTGTGCTGGACTCTCTCCAGCAGCTCCCTATCCTTCTTCAACTGAGGGGCCCAGAACTGGACACAATATTCCAGATGCAGCCTCACCAGGGTGGAGTAAAGAGGAAGAAGAACCTCTCTTGACCTACTAGCCACACCCCTTCTAATGCACCCCAGAATCCCCTTGGCCCTCCTGGCCACAAGAGCACACTGCTGGCTAATGCTCATCCTTCCATCTACCAGGACCCCTGTATCCCTTTCCCCTTCAGTGCTCTCCAACAGCTCAGTATGTTTTAGAAGTACAGCTGAGACATCCTCTTTCTGTGGTCTTGCTTGATGCCTGCTCAGCATTCTTCTGGGCCAGAAAGATACCTCAGTATTCTGGCCTCTGTGCCTAAAATGGCAGCTCTCCACAAAGACAGCGTGATAGAAGAGAGTAAGTTCATAGTTTTATTCCTGTTCCCACAGTGAACAGTAATAGTGGTTGGGTTATCCCATGCTCCTGCCAGTGAGATTTCACTCTTCCTAGGAACTCCTTTAGTAAAGGACAAACAAGAACATCTTAAACCACCCAGAGTAGACCCTTCACATCGAAGCTTAATTCTTACTTTAGTATAAAGCCTCAAAATTCAGACCTGAAGCCTGACTGACATCTCAAATACACATAGTATGAAATAGGTGATTTGTGGAGCATTTGGTATGGAGAGAGCTTAGAAGGAAAGGATGAAGTACACTCAGCTTTGCAAAGGTAATTTGTTCTTCGAATAAACAGTCTTTGAAATACAAAGCCCATGTGCAAAAACGCTGTTGAAATGGTCACGTGGCAAAATTAAGGAAGAGATGTACAAAGGGAGAAGGGAGAGCAGCTGAAGAATGCAGCAGAATGGCAAAAATAGGAAGCCAAGACATTCAGGACTGAGCAGTCATTGAGAACTTGGCCATGACCTTTCTTTAGGGGTTAGTTTACCAATTCAGAAAGCAGAAGAAAAAACTCTGAGTGATGTTGGTCATCATGAAGAAAAGATACCATAGATACTAAAGTTTAGGAAAGGTAAACATTTGAGCAAATCCTGAGAGAAGACCAGCAAGAAGAGAAAGGCACCAGGCTTTGTAGTCTAACCTTGTCTAAAGTGAAAGTTTACTGTGTGCTACTTGTTCACCATCCTGTACTGCTTAGGGGGCAACAAAACTGAGAGGCAGAAAAACAAGGGTTTATAAGTGTCTGTCTTCTTATTGGCTTGCAGGTACCATGGCAGGATCTCACTCTCCCAGGTGATCTAGAAGTTGCAGAGTTACAAGGTGACAATGTGGTGGACAGTGTATAATTTAATTTAATTAAAACTCAAACCAGACATATTTGAGAAAGTTATCTAAATCAGTTGATCAAAGAAAAGAAGCAGAAAGCACAAGGAAATTATGCAGAGCAAAAGACTGGGTCCTATTTGTGTTTGGGGGGGGGGGTGATTTATGAAGAGAGAATAATTTTTAGCCTTCTCCAGTAAAGGTGTGGGAACAGTTGACATGTCCTCTCTAAAAGAAGGAGAATTTTGTCTTCAGGACTTGGTCCAAGCCCTCTGGAGCTTCTTGTATTGTAAATATTTTATTTATTTATTTATTTTTTAATCAGTGTTTCTTAACCCAAGTCAGACCCTTTAGGTTCTTTTCTTCCAGACTAAAACATGTACAAATACATGTATGTACATATACACACATGTACACACACATGCAGAGTACATGAAGGAAAATGTTTCTGAGAGTGGTGAGCAGCAGATTGATGCATGTTGATATGAAAGAGGCATAGAG
The DNA here is from genome assembly GCA_013399015.1 of Galbula dea. Classification (NCBI taxonomy): domain Eukaryota; kingdom Metazoa; phylum Chordata; class Aves; order Piciformes; family Galbulidae; genus Galbula; species Galbula dea. The sequence goes on along the minus strand of VWZX01003973.1, from coordinate 208,017 downwards.
AACCTTCCTCTACTGGAGCCTGTCTACAACACTATTAGTGGTATAGGGACTTTCTGAAATGGAGGCTACATTCAGGGTTTTTTTTTTCTTAATTTCCCTTTATGCCCTCCCCCAAGGAATAGTGAATTTCCACCTTCTCATCAGCCTGAGCAGTGGTCATTTGAGCTGCACACACTGATGACTTACTGCAGTAAGCAACACTGTCGTTCATCTCAGTGTTTGCCCCACGTCTATTTTGGAAACTAATTTGACTTGAACAGTTAATTAAATTTGGGAGGCCATGCAATTTGCCCAATAATATTTTAGGAAGGTCTGATGGCACTGGTTGTTGAGGGAACAGTCATCTTTATAGAACAGAAAGCAGAAGCAATCCAAGGTCCCTGGTGTATGATAGCACAGTATATTGGATCAGCAACTGTGTATCAGTAACCCATACTGCAAAAAGCAGCTGGGATTGCAAAGGTAACAGTCACATTTTTCTCAGAACTGTGAGAGGGATGTGTGCCTTTGCCTAGGTAACAGAACTGTTACCTCTGTTCTGGTGTACACCTCTGTTCTGGTGTATAGATGGTCTTCTTTATAACAGTGACCTGATGCATGACATACCTTCAAGTCAAACATCTCTGGTAAGAGAAACCTAAGATAATATTGCTCTCCAAGTCACACCTTTTCCCTAATACTTCTGAGGCATGGATTTTGTTTGTACATGGCATACTTTAAGGCTGCACTAACACTCTTCCACTGTGATGTTAGAAGAATGACTTAAAAAAATGCAACTTTTAAATAAATACTATAAAGGTTGCCAGAAGTCCTTTAAATCTGCTACTGATAGCCAAATTAATTAAATCAAAATAAATACAAAAGTAAAACAAAAGCTCTTTGTTCTGGTAAGAATAATAATAAAAAAAAACAACCTCAAGTATTTTTTGCACAGCTGAAGACAGAAAGTGGTTTATTAGATAGAGACAAAAGAAAATACATCAGCAGTTGACAGAAAGCTGAACCATCCTAGCTGAACCTCTTGAATCTCACATGTTCAGCACAATGGATCAGCAAAATATGTTGCTATCTTGAAAGAGATAGGTATATGAAGTCAAAAGTTGCTTAATCTCCTTTCCCAGAAGTCTGTCACAATATATGGTTTCAGGAAAACTTCCTCTACTGCAGTCTAAATCAGTCTTTATTCTGCTTACACTATTTTGCTTACTATTTCCATTACTGAGAGGTCTTCCATGATATGCTTCAGCCAGCATAGCTATGCTTGTCACATGCATGGTGTGACCTTTGGCTCTGGGTACAGACAAGAGAGGAGAGGGAGAGCACAATCTACCTGCTGGCTTTCACAGACATAGCTTGTGAGTACATAAAGATATAAGAAAGCATATTTTCAAATGAAATATCCAGGTTGGACACTTGTATGTTCCTGTGTCACAGCCCTGATAACATATCAGGAATATTAACGTTTCTTTAGGCTCTGAATTTGAGCCTGATTTTAGAGACCTGGACTTGGGTGGTCTGGCTGGGGAAGCTATCTGTGTATTTGCACCATGTGTGCTGTGAAATATGTTATTTAAGCAGTTTATGTAGGAAGTGCTATTATTGAAAACAAAAGCAAAAAAAAGCAAAACAAGCATTCATATTTAGGAAAACCTGGCCCTGAATATTCACTTGAATGTCTAAGTATGAACACTGATAGCTCTGCACCCATAGAGCTCTTCTGTATTTCCCTTTTATCTTTATTGATACTGGTGTTAAATGGGTGGTTTGAGGATATAAAAACTGCAGAACTGGTTCATTACAATGACTTCCTACCTCAGGCAGCAGCAGCTTGAATTTAAAGCCAAGCTCCCCTCCTCCAAAGCAGAACGCATACATGAAGACAGATCAATGCCCACCCTTCCCATTTGCAAGAATTCATTTAGTTACTTTAATAAGAGCTATCTATTCAATTTGTCAAATTGCATTAAAGCCTGCTGGAGCTGACAGGAATTATCTTGTCTCCTGCCCTAGTGCCTGGCTGCCCAGTCAGGGAGGTGGAGGTTAAGATCAGTTTTGCCATGGCTCATTTACTCCTGCTGTGCTGGTTTATTCCATTTAGCTCTAAGTAGGATAAAGGGAGACAAGCTGCAGCCCATTTGTCCTGTACTGTAGCCTTCATCTCTGTAATGACTGTAGAGCTATAGGTACAAGTAGCAGAGCCACAGAGCCACAGCTTCTGGCAGAACTTCTAAGTTACTAGATTACTAAATGCTAGACTTCTGCTTTCTTTATGTGAAATCACCTCCTGCAGTTGTTAGTCACTGAGAGGTCAGATCTCCAGCTGAATCATATAATTGAAGTGGTCATAAACGGAGTTTGAAAGCTAAAGAGTAGGAAAGACTGGTGTAAAAAAATAATGTTGTGCCTACATGCAATATTGCTGGAAATCCAAGAAGTCACAAAGAAATCAGCTGGAAAACCAGAGACAGCAGTGTTGCAGTGAAACAACCCTTTTGTTATCTTGGAGTTTTTTCTCTCTGCTATGCAAGTTTGTGCCTACACTGGTGTTTATGTGCCCATTTGGTAGATTGCCCCCTCCCATGTATTTTCTTTTCCTTTTTTTTTTTTTAAATCATCTGGCATGGTTCTTTTTGAAAACAGCCTAGTTTGAAATGATACCATACAACCTAGGGCAATATTGAGAAAACCACTGGATGGTTTTGCTCTCTGCAAGATGTGTGACCATACCTATGGACTGTGGCCTAGCCATCTTGGCAGTGCTCTTGCCATGAAGCTGGGAGCCAGTGATCAGCTTTTTGTTCCTAGGTGGCTGAAGTATCTGTGGGACACTGACTTCATGATGATTTAGCAGGGAGATGAGACACCTGCTTCTTTTTGCTGATGTCATCCCCCAAGAAGGGTAGGTATCAGTGAGACTGAGCAGTGGTGAAATGCTTAACTGGAGCTTTAAGATGATGAGAGGCCAGCAGATAGTATGAGAATGTGCAGCATGAAAATAAAAGGGAAAGGATTCCTGTCTCTGAATTTGTGTGCCTGTCCTGTCACAAATAAGTGACTCTGAAGAAGAAGAAGAGCCAGGCTTACACTTAGGCTGCAGTTTTACCATGCTGCTGGCTAGAAGAGGTGCTGTCAAAGCCATATTTTGTGCATTTCTTTCCTTAATGCATAACAGCTTGGGCAAGGGTGAACCCCCTTTCTTGCCCTGGCCTAGAGGCTGCACACAACTATGATTTTGCACTGAAGCCCCAAGACCATCCCCTGTTTTTTGTAGAAGACAGTCTTCCCTTTCCCTAGTCCAGTTACTAGGAAAAAAACATATTCCTTCCCCATGTCTCAATTCAGCAATTACCCAGGCTTAATGCATCATCCTGAACATCTCATGGAGCAAGTGACTCATCAAGTCCCTGGATTGCTTAGCAGATAGTAAAAAGAACAGAGAACCAACCCAAGTCAGACAGGCTAAACTGGCCCCTGGAGGAACTTCTTTCCATGCTCTTGAAACCTATTTAGCAGAATGCTCAAAGAACTGCCTTGAAAACATCTGGATAACTGGATTTATAAGAAGAACTTGAGGACAACTGAAGTATTCCAGATTACAACAGTTTTTGTCACAAACATAGAGTGAGTTGTTTAACAGAGAGACACACGTGCAGATTTTTAGCTTTATACATCTAAGGGCTTATACATACTTCCCAGAAGCCTATTAGAAAAAAAAAATGCTCTGTGTTTGATGTGTTTTCTTCCACAGGAAGAATCAAGTTCCAAAATGATAACATTGTGCATCTATTGGGTTTAAGAGTTGACAAAATTCAGTGGTTTAGTGAGTGTTGTATTTTTGACCAGGCATGATTAAATTTTACAACCCAAACACTACCCACTTTCTTAGCTCCTGCAGAAGCATCCAAGATTTCTAAAAGTCTTATTTGTAGGTAAAGACAAAATAGGATCAACAACTGCAAAAGAAGCAGAAAACCTACTTTATCTGAAGAGTTTGCGCTCTCATCCTTGACAGGAATGACTAGAAAACAACATGACACATTGGATTAATATAACTTCTGTTCTTGCTCAGTCTTACTTTGGTGCACGTTGCATTGTGCAACAAAGCAAACATCAGATGAGCTTAGCTGGACTCTAAGCTTGAAGAGAAAAGTAACCATGTGATTCCTCTATCATTCACTCTGTCCCCAGGCAGGTATTCAGGTTTTGTAAGTGATGAGCTCATTAAGATTTCTGCTTCTTAAAAGCCCCTCAGGGAAACATTTGTCTGTTTGCCATTCTGTATTTAAAGTCTGTAACTGCAAAAATTTGTTGCACTGTCCTCATTCAGCTATCAGTATAGTGTCAATAACTTGGGTTTATGACACACACACACACACATCTTCCCGTGGGTGATTAATGTCGGTCAGCAAATCAGCTTTGGAAATCAAACAAATAATTACAGGTCTTTTAACAATATAAAACCTTTTGGCTGCATGACAGTTTATTTACTTTAACAAAATTGCTCTTTTAATTGTCCATTTGTGAAATTTGCTTGCAAGCAAAGGCAATATTGAGTCCACTGTTTGCACATGCAGATCATCCTTGAGTAGTGGTTGTTTGCAGGGATGGAGAATGGCTTAGAAAAATGGAACCATAAGAATAAAATAAGCATCTTGGAGAGGATGCAGCTTTTGGCTGCAATAGAAATTCTGGATGTAATTCTGCCATCATTTTAAACCAGTGCACAAGACATAAAGATGCCATGTATATCTATCTCATGGTATTGCCTTTTGATCATTAAACTGCCTGATTAGTGCAGTCTCTTCTAACAGATGATTGTTTTAGCTGGGGAATACATGTTTTCCTAAGAATCATAGACAGAAACTTAACTTAATAAAAAAAGCACCAACTTTAAACAAGAAACATTCCATTTTCCTATTATTAGCAGTACAGTATGTGTCCAGGGTGTTTTATGTTAAGGGAATTGAAAGAAAAAAAAGAGTTTTGAAAGCATTCCACCAGAGACTTGGACCAGCTTAAAAGGAGCAACATATTCAGGCTTGTAGAGCAGATACAGAGACCTATCAGAAACCTGTGAGAAAGTAACTCTCCACTGAATGTGAACAAAACACTTAGCTAGCACTGAAATGGCCATCATAAAGGTTTAGACAGCTTACCTTTGCTCCCTACAGGCCTGGCTTGAGTGAAGGTACATGTACTGACATCCTTTGATGGGGAAATGTGAGCTGCACTATTTACCAGTACAGAAAACAAAGGCCTCAGGTATGTGGCACAAATAGTGGTTTTTTATGCAACATGACAACTCACATATTAGAACTGAATTCTACACGCTCTCGATACCAGTCGAGATGTTCTGTGCTGCAGACCATCTCTTCTGTCAAGCTTTCTAATAGCTTGCTCCTGCAGGTCTGCCTCTGGTGAGCTGATGAAATCATTCAGTCTCATTTGGCATGTCAAGTACCTCTTTTGAAAAAGAACACTACTGTTCATATTGGTCTCTGTCTAATTTTAGTGACTGTTTCAGAAAACTTTTCCAGATCTGTAATGAATATCTGTGCAAGATATCTAAATGGCGGAGTCTGTAAAGTAGAATGGCCCTATAATTTGTTTTATGTCTTCTGTCTATTGGTATCTGGGCATTGTCCCAGCAACTCTCAGGGTCTTGCTGGTGCCTAAAAACATCAGATATTAATTATCCTTCCAGACATTACAGTACTTCTATAATCAAGGACCTATAAGGGTAAAGGATGATATGATACCTGTGTCATGCCAGGCCTTTTACCCATTCACTGCAGGGCAGCTCCAGGGCAGTAATATATCTTCACCTTTCCAAATGCTTTATTCAGATAGACATTCCCATCTTCATTGCACATATCATTGCTGAATTGTTTTAATTTCCTTCTGCTCTATTTCAAATGCCACTGATTTGCTCAGAATTATTATGAAATCACTTTGCAGAAACAAGCTTAACTTAGACCTGCCTGAGATGTTAGGGTTTGGCAGAGCTGGTTACTATTAGTATGGTCAGAAAAAAGCACTGCAGAAACTAAATTAACCCTCCTCAAAGCTCTTCATGGACCATTGGTGTCAACTATGTCATATGCCAATAATTTCAAGTAATAGTGGAGAGGGACCAATATGCATCGAGGAATGTTATTTACTGGAAGCAAGACCTTCAGCATCTAAAATTTTTAATCTCCCCATGCACTGACCTTGCATTGGACATTTTGATTGCAATATGATCAGAACTGATGGTAGTGATTTACACTTCACTCTCCCTCTTGATCTCACTTTGATGTCCATACCAAATGATTGACTTGCAAAGTATTTATTCTTCATCTGAGTCTTGGAGAGTGAAGACATACAATCACAGTCTGGGAGATTTTGCTTTAAGCTTTTTGCTCTAAGAATAGTATCTGTGTACCACCAATATCATTTTGGAGGAAGAGGATATTGCAAAAAAGAAAGAAAAAGTTTTAATTGTGTGTATATTTGCACACAGTATATTTACTATGGAATTGCTGATTGTTGTTATGAAAGTCCCTCTGATGTTTCACCTACTTAGACTTATTGCTCTCTATATAGCTACAAAAATCTGCAAGACACAGAACTATGGTATGAGAAAAGTATGAATGAAGTATTTTTGTTCTGTTTTTGTAAGTCCATGTATTTCAAAGATTCCATGTTTCAAGTCTTTTGAAAATGACTCAAAACACATCTTTTAATTGTTCTAACTAATTTCTTCCTCTGTGTATGTACTTACAAATTTTCATATATGTATACAATTAATTTACGACTCTCTCCACACTACTTTTAGAACTGGCTCAGTGTTGTAGACATTATATTGCCATCTGTCTGCAAAACTCAAGCCAATGTCTACAAAAAGAAGGCGTTAAGTTTTAGCCTGTTGAGTATCTAATATGGGAATCATGTTAAAAATGTTGTTGTATTTAATTGTTTGGGTTTATTTTTGAAAAAAACCACTTGGCCAAGAACAGGAGACAAATAAAAATGCAAGTCCTTGTTTAAAGAGCTTACAGTTTAAAGCCCTTCAGAAAATTACTTACATACATATGAAAAATGCAATTAACGTTAAAGTCATGCATTATGAAATCCAAGGAATGGTTGTTTTCTAACACAGGATTACTATTAACATATGATATTGGCAGCATATATTTGACAAGCTGTCTAGGACATGTGCTTTTACTCTAGGGTTTCTTTAATAATTGGCTTCAAAGAGGCATGTCAGTATTTGAAAGATGGAACAGTTTTTTATTCTGAAAGTGCCAGCAGTGGAACTCAAATATCTACCAGATCAGGTGTACACAGTAAACCCCTGAGTCTTAGGTAATGAAAGCACAGATAAATTACAACAACAGCAGCAAAGCCTGTAAAACAGGCTGGAGAAATGAACAACTACCAAGTTCATTACCTGCTAATCTTGCAGGATTCACATTTCATTAAAGAGGGGAACATTTCAGGCATTGAGGCAGAGCACTGATTTCATAAGCCTTTAAGATGTTTCTAACTTCCTTATCAAATACAGGAAAGATGGAAAAGGGTAGGCAGCTCATGTCAAATGAAACACCTCTTCAAACAAAAATATTACCATAAGCAATTAGCAGTTGCTAATTTAGTGGTAAATATGGTGCCAAATTCAGCCCTTGACTGGAAGAGGATGTCTTTGCACAGCAACATGACAGTTTTATAAATCCTCTACTCCAGGAAATACTTCTGCATGCGGGATTGTTAACACCATGTTGCATTCACAAGGTTATATAAAACCTTCCAGACATTACTCAGAACAAATGAGAGCCAAAGAACAGCCAGCTTTCAAATTAATATTGCTAATAGTATTGCACTGGGGAAGGCTGTCAAAGAAGGCGGCTAGGGATATAGTTATTATTGCCATTATTATTTAGATTAAAAAGGTATGTGGGTATTCTAGAAAAATTCAGGCTTCTTTAGGCATGTTATAGACACTAGGAAGAGATGTTGCCTTAGAGAGCCAAAACCAAAACAAGATAGACAATGAGGAAAAGACAAAGTAAAAAGAGACACGGTGGACCAGTACTTTTCAATCTATTCATTAACCACCTGGATGAGGGAACAGAGTGCGCTCTCAGCAAGTTTGCTGCTGACACTAAACTGGGTGGAGTGGCTGACACACCAGAGGGTCGTGCTGCCATTCAGCAAGACTTAGAGAGGCTGGAGAGTTGGGCAGGGAGAAATTGAAT
>VWZX01003973.1:64071-199709 GCA_013399015.1 Galbula dea | reverse complement strand
GAAGAGGAGACTAAGGGGTGACCTCATCTATGCTTTTAAATATGTGAAGGGTGTGTGTCGGGAGGATGGGGTCAGGCTCTTCTCAGTGAAGCCCAGTGACAGGACAAGAGGCAATGGCTGTAAGCTGAAGCATAGGAGATTCCATGTGAATACACGTAGAAATTTTTTCACGGTGAGGGTGCCAGAGCCCTGGCACAGACTGCCCAGAGAAGTTGTGGAGTCTCCTTCTATGGAGATATTCAAAACCCATCTGGACGTGCTTCTGTGTGAGCTGGTCTAAGGAATCCTGCTGTGGCAGGGGGGTTGGACTGGATGATCTTTCCAGGTCCCTTCCAACTCCTAATATTCTGTGATTCTGTGACTTACTTCTGGCCAGGCAACAAGTGAGCAGCAGATGGAGAGATCTGCTCTATTCCTTTTGCATTACCCCACCTTCCCCTGCTCCTGCTCTGACTTTTTACCCAGGTGGCCTGAACTACAACAGAAGCCTCAAACACCCATTGTGCAAAACTGCCCAAGATGGTCTAAGACACCCAGGAAGGTAATTTTGATTGAGTCTGCCTCCTGTGCTGTTCCCTGGTACTGTGGACAATGACACTCTCTTCCTGGTCCTTCTGCTCCTTTTAGGTTTATAAGACAGGATACTTAAGAGGCATGTAGCCTATGGTGGCATTTATTACTTTACTTTTAAAAACAAAAATATAAGCTAAACCTCAGAAGTTGTGTGCTTAGCCAGTTTGTACTTGTTCTGCTATTTTCTCTCTTATAGCTTTACGTGTATTCTCTTTGTGCATGTATGAATAGTTCTTCAGAACAGGGACTATGACTCCCTACATATCTGTGTTCTTCAGTACAATGCAACTGCAGCTATTTGGCCTTTGCAATAATAACAAAAGTCATAGAGAAATTATACAAGGAGAAATGAGACAAAAAAACATTGGAACTATAGATTGATGTAAATAATTGTTCTGGTAGAACCAATAAATAGGTGTGATCGAAACCCTTTCATTATCTCCTGTCCTCAGTGGCAGCTTAGGAGGACAAAGAAGGGACAGAAGCAGTGTGATGATAAAAGAAGTCACACTCTCCCCATGTCTGCTGCAGCATGCTTTAATGCAATCCCAAAGGTATCACTTTTGTCCTGTTCTGTTCCTTGTCACAGAGCCTCAGCTCCAGCTGCATATACACAGCCTGGTGTGCCTGCATTTAGAAAAGCAATTTCTTGATGCCTTAATGATTGATACTTACAAGGACTCCAATAACAATCTAGAAGTTCAGATACCTATGTATGCAAAATACTTACATACAGGCCACTGCTGGTTACTGCATAGGTGAGATGGCGTGCAGGAAATCTTTCATTTGTTGGAAGTGCCTTGATTTAGAAGTAAAAGTTAGCTTGTTATTAGTGGCTATCATTATTCCCACCATGCTCAGGGTGTCTATATATGTGTGTTGTTTAGTAAAGCACAATATTTTTTGTTTGCTCTTGATACAGGCATTTGTTACCCTACAATGTTCTGCATGAGTGAAAACCATCCCAGACCATGCATTTCAAATGGACTGGTAAATCAGAAGTTCTGCACTGATAACATCTGTCACAGTGGCTCATTCATTGTGTGATAAACAAGAATCTATTACTCATGTGGCTTTTATTTTTGAATATTTAATTACAGTTGGTACCTCTTTAATTGCATACCTGCTATTTGTTTCCAGGACTACTCTGGCATACAGTGACAGCAGACAGGAACATTAGCCTTCATTACTAAACTGAGCAATGGAAACATTCAGCATTGTCCTGGTATTGCCATTTAGCATCACGTTGCCAAATGCCTATTTTCTCTGACATTTCTGCTCGTAACTGCAGATACTGTAATTGCTAAGAGACCTCTGTATTTTTTGTCTGCTTATTTGAAAATGACAGTGTGGTGAAATAGATCTGTTTACTGGCAGTTTCTCTAGTCTCATTAAAAATCTTTTCAGTATTCCTTAGGTTGTTGGAAAGCAACATAAATCTACAGCAGAGGACATGGTGAGAGGGAAATGGGTGAGCAGTGCAACTGTAAATGCTTTACTAGGCTGGGTAAATGGGTGTGGCATAAGAAATCTGTGAGACAAAGCCTTCCTGTCTGAACACACAGGCTATGAGACTTATCTCAGTTTTGGTTTTGTCTCGCCAAAAATGCATGCGTTTTTCTGACAGTGTATCTGAATAGAAACTGCTTATGAATGAAAATTAGTTACAAAAAGGCAGTGCCAAGTGTCCTAAGTTTTGATGCAAGCATTTGTGCAAGATGAGTTAAGCATACGTTGTAGTCAGTTCACCGGGCACAGGACAAAGCTACTTGAACAACCCAGATTTTCTTATGTTTGTATTTCTGCTTTGAAGTAGCTTGAGCAGATTTAATATTCAAGGAGTTAACATTAAACTCTTGTTAGAAATAAAGTCCCCTTAAAATGTCAGCATGGAAATCCTGTGAGAGGTTCTGTTCAGGAATGAAGGCTCCACCTTTCCTTTTTAAGCAGGGAAATAAGCTCCTTATGAAAATATATCTATTATTTTATTCAAATATTGTGTTGTGTTGATAAAAACCCATTATAAGCAACTTTGATCAAGTGAAATCGTTGAAGATACTCACCAGAAGTAGAAAAAAGGATTTTAGACTGGTGGAAAATATACAGCTGTTTTTCAAACCAAACATTGGGTAACTGTGCTTGCTCCTCAACATGGACTCATTACATGGAGAGCTGCTGTAGTGAGTGTATAAACAAATGTTAGACACTATGCAAATATCATACTGATTTGCAGCACAGGAATACCAGTCTGCATTTGACAGTAATCACTTTAACACCTCAGGATGACCAGATTTTTAACTCATTGGGTCCAAATCATCTTCTTTCCTTGTCTCCTGAGATACATTCCTACAGCTTCTGCTCCACATGGACAGCTGATCTGCTCCACAGCATGTTTTACATGTGTGGTACTAGGAAGTTATTGTTATGATATCATGGCTACAATTTGGAGGCTGAAAAAGGCAACCTTATAGATATTTGCATCTTTATTGGCAGTGAACTTGACAATGGTTGAAATAAAGAAATCTCCTATCTGAACTAGAATCCAGAGTTATTTTTCTTTCCTATTACTATAAGTCAGAACCTGATGTTCTCCATGGCTTTATACAGATGGAATAATTTATTTTAATAGCTTACCTTAAAACTTAAGGAATGGAAGTTGTCCTTTTAAATTACCTGGTCTTGCATCTGGTTACTGAAGTTCATCACTGATCTGTAATTAGTATATGGTTTTGAGAGTATAATTAAAGTGTACATTTACCAATATCCTGTAGAACAGATAACTGATAAAAAATTATAATCTCTTTAAATATTACTTTTCTGATGGGCAGGAAAGAAGAATAAAGCAGAAGAACTTACTAGGTCACTGCTTTGCTGGAACATAATTTTTTTTGTAGTCACACAGAGTAATAAAGGAGAGTAATGAGAGTAATAAACTTTGCATGGCTCTCTGATATGCTAGCTTGAACTGAATACTTGCATTACCTCTGGTATTCAGTTTACTTCTCTGTCATATTTCTGTCCCCTTATCTTTGTGTGGAAGAAGCAAACTGTAGAAGTTAGAAATCTTTTTTATTGATAACTACTTACATTCTTCTCACATGCTGAGCAACCAGGCTTGCACTTCATAGGATAACGGTAGGTGTTGATTGTTACTGGAGTGGGAAAACCTCACCATAGAGGAAGGCAAATTAAGATAATCTGGATTTCAAAGGTGCAGCTATATATGACAGGGAAAAAGGAAACCTTAAAATTTCTTGAAAGGATGCCTTGTAGAGCTGTATAGCATGCAATTGAACCCAGCAGAACTTCACTGGGGTTTTTTGTGATTCTGTGAGATGATATGATATTCTGAAGATGGCTTTGTCCCATCACTGACTGACGTGATATGTAGGCTGCATGCAAGTTTATACACAGACAACCCACGATGGTGCTGAGACAAGCTTAATGTCTGTGCTTGAACATAGACCAGAGCAACACACGTACCAAAGGAGGGGGGGGACAGAGGCAAAATCTAGAGGCTGGTAGACAACAGGCACCCTTTCATTCCTCTCACTGCAGCCATGAACAGGGCTCTGTCTTGGTACCGGTGCTCTTCAATGTCTTTATTAATGACCTAGACAGAGGTATCGAGTGCACCCTCAGCACATTTGCAGATGACACAAAGCTGAGTGGTGTGCTTGATACTCTAGAAGTAATGACAGGATGCCATCCAGAGGGACCTGGACAAACTTGAAAAGTGGGCCCATGAGAATCAGATGAAGTTTAATAAGTCCAAGTTGGGATTGTTCAGTCTGCAGAGGAGAAGGCTCCAAGGAGACCCCATTGTGGCCTTCCAGTATCTGAAGGGGGCCTACAAGAAAGCTGGTGAAGGACTTTTTAGGAGGTCAGACAGTGACAGAACCAAGGGAAATGGGTGTAAGCTAGAGGAGGGTAGATTTAGGCTGGATATTAGGAAGAAGTTCTTCTCTAAGAGGGTGGTTAGACAGTGGAACAGGTTTCCCAGAGAAATTGTGGAAGCCTCATCTCTGGAATTTTTTAAGACAAGGCTTGATGGGGCCCTGGGCAACCTGATCTAGTGGATGGTGTCCCTGCCGGGCAGGGGGTTGGAACTCAATGGTCTTTGAGGTCCCTTTCCAACTCTGACAATTCTATGATTCTATGATTCTATAAGTGTAAGGTCCTGCATCTGGGTAGGGGCAATCCAAGATATGTGTACAGACTGGGAGAGGAATTATTTGAGAGCAGCCCTGCAGAAAAAGACTTGGGGTCATGATAGGTGATAAATGGATATGAGCCAGCAATGTATACTCGCAGCCCAGAAAATCAACCATATCCTGGGCTGCATCAGGAGAGGCATGAGCAGCAGGTCTAGGTCAGGTTTCTGCCTCTTTATTCTGCCCTTGTGAAACCCCACCTGAGGAACTGCAACCAGTTCTGGGGTCCTTAGCATACAAAGGATGTGGACCTCTTGGAGTGGGTCCAGAGGAGGCCACAAAGATGATCAGAGGACTAGAGCACCTCCCCTACGAGGATAAGGTAAAGGAGTTGGGATTGTTCATCCTGGAGAAAAGAAAGCTTCAGGGGGACCTTCTAGGAGCCTTTCAGTACCTAAAAGGGGATTACAAGATAGAGGGAGAGAGACTTTTCACCTGGTCAGATTGGAACAGGACAAGGGGGAATGGGTATAAGCTGAAGGAAGGGAGATTTAGACTGGAAATTAGAAGGAGGTTCTTTACCTAGAGGGTGGTGAGGCACTGGAACAGGTTGCCCAGGGAGGTTGTGGTTGCCCCATAGCTGGCAGTGTTCAAAGCCAGACTGGATGTGGCCCTGGGCAACCTGGTCTAGTGAGTGACATCCCTGCCCATGGCAGGGGGAGGTTGAAACTAGATGATCTTCAAGGTCCTTTCCAACCTGGACCATTCTATGATTCTATGCTCCTGCACAACCTCAAAGGAGGATGGCTTTTCACAGTCATGGCTCTTTAGCAGTTATTGAGATAGCTAAGGTAAAGTGGACATCTCTGTCATCAAAAAATAACCAAAGAGAATCAGTGTTTTACCTAACCATGCTGAAATCACAAGAAGCCAGACAACTGGAGCTACACTGTTACTTGAATAGCATGCCCCTAGTAACCCTTCAGTTTTTTGGGAGCATCTTTCCCTTTAAGTCCTTCTGAAAATTGTCTTCAATGTTTTGACAGATGTGAACTACTGAGTAACACAAAGTGCAGTGCAGCAGTCCAGCCACTCTTATTAATACATAGATAATAATTATAGTCCATTAGTAAATTGGCAGGATATATTCTACTCCTTTTACTCACAGTGAAATTCATTAGTAGCTTGGCAAAAAGATGGCCTTGTCCATTTCCAAATGAGGAAATGACTTTAGGTGCTTCAGCTATAACCATGGAAAATCTTAGTTGTAAGAACTAACAAGTGGCTAAGAACTGATTTACTACTGCTATTGAAGGATGCCACTTAAACTTCACTTCAAGTGTGCATAGACTCCTAGGATGATGTTTATTATGATCAGACCAACATGGGATGTAGGACTATGATACACTCAGGACCTGACCATCAATGCTCTTTCATTCACAGGCTTTAGCCCTACATCTGCTTTTTGTCTACAATGTTCCAACTGTTTCAGAAATTCAATCATGTGATGAGGTATTTGCCTTGAATTCCCATTCCAAATCTATTCCATTTATGGTTTAATGAATATATTTACATCTTAAACATCTCCTCTTATTGCCCTTTGTATATGGATATAATCTAATCACTCAGCTTTCAATTAAAGGTTATTTTCTGTCACAAGCTATTTTGTAATGCTGTATTTATGCACTAAGTGCAAAGTTGAAATAGCACCCCTTCTTTTCTGTCCATGGTCTGTTTAAAGAAGAAATCTGTTACACACAGGACTAAAACTACTCATTTTCTGCCAATGTAACAGCCTGTTTTCCTCAGCTCTGCCAGATTTCAAATGCTTACATGATCATGGGGAGTGAAGCAGTACTTCTTTCACTAATAATATTAAAAATATGTCTGTCCACATTCAAATTAAGTTCCTTAGACCTATATGACCCAGTGTATAACCTCAGCAAATGCCCTTTTCAAATGCTATTCCATCTTGAGAGCTATTCTATCAGAGATGTGAAAGAGGTTTTCTCATCTTTCTTCAGAGGTTCTTCCACCTCATTATCCAGGTTTCCTGTATTAGTCCAAAACAAATTCCTTGTTTCCTTCTGACCTCACAATGTTTCTTAAATTAATTAAATGCAGCAAACTTGATCGATCCTTTGATCCACAGATGTACTTCACTCTTTTGCTCTTTCTGTGTATACTTCCTAGAGGTTAAGTGCACCAAAGACCCCTCCTGGGACTAATTCCTCAGCTATTTGTTTGGTGTGATCACACTCATGACTTCAGCTTCCTTCTTATGAGCAAAAGAAAGGAAAGGGCCACATCTCAGCAAACATCTTAATGGGCATTTCTATGGCGTCACCCCTCTCATTCTAATTTGTGTGTTAGGGTGAGATCAGTCATGTTTTAGACACATCAGCTTCTCTCCCTTAGTCTTAAAGGAAGCCCAGAAGGGCAGGGTCAGGAACTGAGAACTCAGCCGGTATCCTCACCACTAAATTGAAGATGCTCAGGCATGTTTCTAGGTGCTGAACCTATCTGGTAGGTGGTCACATTTACAATCTCTGCCAGCCTTGCAAAGGAGAGGCAAAGCTCCTGTTGGGACAGGCACTCTGCAGCCCTTGGAGTAATATAGCCCACAGTCTGTTCCTGTGCACCTGTCTGGGAGACTGACTCTTGGCTTGAGCCAAAAGTAGGCTGCACATCACTTTAATGGCCTGGGATCCATTCTGAGTATTGTTCCTTGTATTAACATTACCCTTAAAAAAATCTCTCTGAAGTGCCTCCCAAGCCTGGTGTAATTGTTCTCCAGCCTTTTCAGGGGGGTCTGATACTGTCCCAGATGGAAAGAATTTGGGTCTACCCAGGGTCAGTCTTTTCAAGTGGAAAACTACTCAGTATTTTTTGTCTTTTCAGTCCTTTTTTTGTGGATTTTAAACTGCATTGGGCAACCAAATGTAATTTAAAGAGAAGGAGACTTCATTCATTCAATGTAATTGTTTGATATTCACTTGCTATCAGTCTTTGTATGACTGTGGTGGAAAGTGATTGGTTCAATATTCATTATTGACTAAAAATATTTACATCGAAGACCTTGACTTCTTTCTCTACCCACCTACTTCTCCACTGTTTGTATTTAGGCCCACTGAATGTATTGAGAGAAAAATAGGGAAAAATATGTCCCTAAATGAATTTTTACAAAAAATAAGCTAATACTGTAAAAAAAAAAAAAGGAAGTAGTTTCAAATAATTCCTAGGGTCTCCTAAGTAGGGTTTTCTTGTGGTATTGGTCACAGCTGGCCTGTGTGTAGTCTTTTACTTATCATGTGCTGAAACAGTTCGTTAATGCTTCCAAAGGTGTCATCAGCACACTCCTACTTTATGCTTTTTCCAGCCTTTTTGAATCTGCAGGATTATGGATTTGCTCTCATTCTGAGATACAATGTGCAAGATATCAGAGTGTTTGTCTTAGAATATGCTTCAGTTTTCAAAGGGTCGGGAGGGGATCAAACTCCTGAATTGCAGGAGAGACCAGAGCATTGCAACCTCAAGGAAATGTCTCTGCTATTTGACACTGTTTGAAAACCCCAGTCTGAGCTTGGCTCCACCTCAGTGCCCTGGGATATAAACCTGTGTGCCTTAGTTTCCTCATCCGTGAGCGGACAGTATTGCCCACATATGTTTGCAAAGCATCGGGAGGATAAATATACTTCATATTTGGCATGTGTCATTGCACTTGGATTGTCACCTATTTGTGTCTTTCTTTTGAGTTCAACGGACTTCAGATCAAACTCTTACTAGGAGGATAAAAGCACAGGTTTAGTTAGTTCAGTCAGCTAAAATTCTCATTTTGAAATATTTATATTTATAAGACATGTAATGCTCACGATAACTTTTATGTCCTACTACAAAGGGCTCTTCTACTATACAAAGAATTACCAAATCCTTGTTCCAACCTGCACATACAAAAGGTGGAACTCAGCTACAATCTCTAGGCATGCACATTCCTGCTCCTGTAGACCATTTTCTGCACCATGTCAACTCTACAGCCCAAACCACAGCCCTTTTTCAGGTTCCATCCTCCCAGGACAACATCCACAAAAGGTCTCTGGCAAGGGGTCTGCAGGAGGGAATCCCACTGGATGTAGATTTCCCTTGAGCTCACTCCTCTGCTCTTCTTTGTGGCTATGAGAATGAGGAATAGATGACTGAGACGAGAGAGCTCTGTTTCCAGCAGTGAAGCCTGGTTTGGAGCAGAGCTGTAGACATAGAGTAGCCCCACAGATCCACTGGGCAAGGGCCAACTCCCGCTCTGCAGGGGCCACTTCACCTCTGCAGAGCTGTGCCCACAACACACAACCTCAAATGATGCTGAGTGATAACAAAATAAATGTCTTTATTTTTAATAGATGGACTTAACAGATCCAAAACCAGACAGCATTTTCCTGAATTTCATGGGCACTATTGAATACAATACAAATGAAGTTAAAACATATATATCTATATATGCTTCCTATCTGCTTTGTTAGGTATAGTCTTAATATAACATTTCTGACACAGACAAAAATATACGTTTCTTTTTTTTAAACAGTCACAAATACTACCTTGATTAACAGTAGACTTACAATAACTTACTGTTTAACTGCACGTGGTACTTGATCAAATACACTTGAAGGGCAGAAAGAAAAGTGAATGATAGATTTTTTTTCCTATGATATTTATATTTGAAACCCTAAAGTGTTGTTGTACTATATGAAAATAAAAGACTAAAGCTTTTACTGCAGTTTATTTGATTCACTTAATGTTTACATTCAGTTCAGGTTCACAAAAGTATGTTTTATTTATAAGACACGTACCATCTTATATAGACAAATATAGATGAAATAGCAAACTTTTGACATCTCAGCTATGTTATTAAGCTTGATTTTATGAACACATCTCATGCAAAAGAGGTAAAAAACCCTGTCAAATAAGTGTTATTCACAAATGTTAGGAATATAAAAATAAAAAGTATGATTGTGATGGGAATATTTTACCTGGAAATCATAAACTCAGAAACTGTAACCTCAGTGTTTGAAAATGGGTTGTTTGCTTCACTGATTAGAGATCCAATTTAGTGCACAGTACTACGAAAAAGTGAAGAAGTGAAGAAGGATCATCTGATGCTTCCCATGAAAATAAAGTCTACTTGAAGAATCAGTTGCAGTTGGCATTTTGCCTGTGGAAGTAACTTTTTTCTATATTCTTTTCTTGTTATTTTTTTTTTCAATTTTAATTTCCCCCCAGCTATCAATCACAGATACAGCCTTTGGTTACACGAACACCTTTGTATAAATTTAATGGTAGGATTCTTTAACTAAGGCAATAAATCTTGTAAACAGATGTTGCATGATGCTGTTTAGTTTGGTTTTTGGAGTTGTCTTGTCCACTATCCAGCCCACCACACCAACCACGGCAGTCGTCCTTGGACTCATGCAAAGACATGTACAGAGACTTAGTACGTGGAAAACAAGGTTACACAAGGAACAGTCTTCAGTGCCACTTCTCTCCTTGCCATGATAAAGCTTCCATGCTGTCCTACTTGCAAAAGTGCAATAACATCTTCAGAGAGGGCTGGAAAACTTTGTTGGAACCATTTTCTGCCAGAGAAGGCATAGTTCCATCTGAACAGGAATACTTTGTAGTATCACAGTGATGTCACAAAAAAATTTGAGAGGATAAACAGTATAAAATATTCTGGTAATGCTGAAAGCATCTGATTTGAAATTGTTTGACTAAGACATCATAAATTTTCATTTAGCTTTTTTATTTTGAGCATTTTAAAAGCCTTTATGTTTTTATGGCAACAAGGGGAAACAAGGGAAAAAGAAGGATTTCTATTATCAATCAGAAATTCTTAAACGATTCCAGCTGCTCCTTCCCCTTTCCTCCTCCTCCTACTACTGGGAATTCTGAAATAAACAGTGCAGAAATGCTGCTATATTCAAAGCAGATGGCCACTATGCAGCTTCTCATAGTGAAATTCTAGCAATTCCTACAAAAAAACTGAAGTAAGAGTATATTTTCAGGAAGATCTACAGGTAACTAACATGGGAACTCCTAACTTCATTTGGAACTGCAGTGTAAGGCATTGGCTATGAAAGCAAGCAGAACTGTGCTTGGTATTTTCTAGTGAGAAGGGATTTGGGCCTGAAGTGGATAATAATTCAGAAGTGGCTCTGTTCTCCACTCTTTTTCTTCCTTACAATCTCTTTCCCCTTCTCTTTTCCACAGTTCATGAGGGAATGAATACTGCTGAGCTTGTGTCCAGTTTCTGAGTTCCTCAGCACCATGGATTCCATTGGTGGCTTGCTCACTCACCTCCCCCAAAATATTTTTCATTTCTGTGCTATATTGGCTCTTCTGAGTTCTCAGTACAGATCCTGATGTTGATTTCCTCCATCTAGAGCACGCTCAGTATTTGTTAACACAGTAGTACTGCAGTTCACAATGCATATTCAGAACAGAGATGTGGTGTTATTTTTAAATGCAGTGTATGGAGAAAAAAAATCAACATCTCTAAAATTAATTTTCTTTATGTATAAAATAGATATATGTTGTTAAGACTCCACAAAAGGAGCCAAACCATATCTAAGGATTCAACCTTGTGAAAATTCACATTGACATTGAATGCACAAGTTGATGGCTTCTTCCTTTAGCAGCAAAACCTATTCTTACATCTCCTATCCTCCAGTACTCCTCATGCCGTGAATGTTAAAGAAGAAATTTCACCAGTGAGCAGCAACAGAAGGATATCTGGTTTTCAGTTTTCAGATATTGAAGAGAATTATTGGAGCATAACTCTTAATGGTACAGAAATCTAGCTCTTAGGTCACCCGCTGTGAAAGGCACATACCAGTGGGGACAGACACAATCATCTTGGCCATGGGCAAACAGAAAAAGCTTTGCTGGCCATTTGCCCTGCTGGCCAAGACAAAGTCGGAGAAGGACTAATCTCCTTGCTTGACTGCTTCTGGTCAATGTTGTCATACATGAAGTCTCCTCTGTGCCTGGCTGCTCCTGGTGTTCTGTAGAGTCACCGCGATGGCCCAGGAGGACAGCTGTTACTGAAGGAGTCCAGCATTTAGTGGAAGACACCTCTATGCCTTTCACTTGTCTGCTGGATTCCTCTTTCCTTTCAGTTCCCCTACAAGCTGCTGCTGCTTTTGGAGGTAGACACTTACAAAAGTCCAGCAAGCCTTTTTTTCCCATGGGAAATAATTTTTAATCTACATTTTCCAGAGTAATCCTAGCAAGACCAACCAGAAAGACTTTTTCATGTCTTAGAGAACATTTTTTTTTTAAAGTGAAAAATGGGAATTTTCCCCATGGAAAACTTTCTCATCTGTTTTTTCAAGCCTTCTTGGTTGTCCTTACTTTTCAATATTTGTACTGTTGCTGCAGTTGCTTGGTGTCAGACTGCTTTTCTCTGTGTTAATTTTGATGATAATTCAAGATAAGGTTTATTTTCTTAACTTTGAAAAGTTCTATTTGGTTTATAAGTGCTCTGTCATTTTTCACACGCTGAGTTTCAAAACTTGTTTTATCCTCCATTGGTGACAGCCACCAATCATAGGAGAAAGAGAGCACCTATAATAACCTACTTTGTGTAAGGTCGTCTTGCACCAGATACAGTATCATTTTAAACTGAAGACTTCATTTTAACTTTTAAAATTCATATATGATATTTAGCACTCCTATAAGGCATTTATTACTATTTGTACATTTTGTTGTCTTGTACAATAAAATACTAGGTTTGTATTACTTCAATATCTTTATGAGGAAAAAACCAACCAGATCAAAAACTCACGGAAGTTATTTGTCTGTCTTTGCTCAAGCAACTAGCTCTTTAGTAATAAATCACTTAGAGCTGTGATAATATATTTTCACTTAAAGCCAATAAAATGTTGACTGGTAGTATTTCAGAGTGACTGTATCACACTCTCTTTCTACTGTGTGCTAGCTAAATAACTGTTGTACTTTTTCTGCTGCATATATTTTCAACTGTAAATATTTTATTAGTTGCACAGTATATAGTTCTGGGTGGAAATAATGGGATCTGAGCATAGCTTTTGGTAAACACTCCATGATCTAATCCAACATGTGAGATAATAACAGGAAAGAGTTCCTCCCGTGGGATGTTCCTGCTCCTAGAAGTGATTAAAGAATTGTGTAGTGGCATTTTATTACCAATTTTTGCTTTTCCTCTGATAAAATACTTATTATTGTTCTTTGTGGAATATCCTGCTCTGCATTGTTTGGCCTGTGGCTACCAGATTTTTTAATTATCTTCAGCATTGGACAGCTCTGGACTTGAATCAACATAGTTGAAGGCTTCCTTGTTTGTGAAAGTGGAGCTCAAAGTTAGACTGTGCCGTGGGTTCACAGGTGCAAGTTCATTTAACACAATGTTGTCACTTTTTACAAGAGTTGCTTTGTCCATGTGTTCTCTACTGTACCTGGCAACAACAGCATCAAGGAAGTCCAGCTTTGGTGGTAAAGTTCCACTCTCAAATAAGTATTTGGCTAAGTAGGAGACTATAATGTTAGTAAAGAAGGAGGTAAGCATAGCAAGAGTTTTAAATGGGAATCGCTGGATATAGATATTATTTTCATCTGGATAGCAGCCAGGGTAGTAGATCAAGGGCTGAAGGTAGAGGTACGGTTCTCCTCCGGTTATTCTGAGAACAAGGCCAAATAAATATCCTGCAATGGCACCGTAGGTGTTGGTTCCTTTAATAAATAACACACATAGGAGCTGGGGGAAGATGATGATATAAACAAGGTCAGAGCTGAGGTACCACAGGCCGTACACTGACGAAGCTAGCAGTGCCATTGCTGTTGCTGATGCTCCAAAGAGAAAAACAGTGATTCTTATGACCCATACGATTTCCCTGTCTGAAGCCTGCAAAAAAAGGGCAGAGTTAATCGGTTTTTTTCATAGCAATACACGTGTGCCTACATTTATGCACATCATCAGTATAAAACACTGCATAGTAAAAGGAAATTCTGTGTGACATTTGGTAGTGTTTACAAATTAAGTTGTCTATCTCGAGTGCAGAGAAAAAATCCCATCCCAAGGGTTATGATTGCCACTCCCAAATCTTTGAGGATCAGGAAAAGTTTGATAATGTGTCAAACAAGAAAACAAGAATAGAGTGTTAGAAATAACTTTAAAATATAAGCACAATATAGCTCAACCAGAAAAAGCATCTTAGCTTCCGAATTTCTTCTTGTCTGTTTTCTAACAAAACCTCTGACCTGCTAGCCATTCTGTTGTCAAATTATTTTCTGATAAATCAGTCATTCAGAACAATGTCTCATTTTGTTAAGGGTTTAAGTAAAACATGGGATTGCAGCAGTAATCAGGAGCTCTTTGGATAAACTGCTGTGCCATGAGAACTCTTGAAAGCTGCCCCCACCAAGCTAGCTTTTTCACCTCTGTTGTCAGTCACAACTATAAATATTTTTATGACTTTGAATTTATTCAGTACACTGTTAAGAACAAAATGCTAGACTTCTTCTAGTCATAGGCAGGAATATGAAGAGGCATTTCATTGTACAACTAGAGTTAATGCATCACTTAGTTGAGGCCTCCCTTAAAATTTTCTGTAAAAGTAGAAATGAAAATGACATCTCACATTTTGCCGAAAGGAAAGCTGGTAAATGTTCCGAGCAAACATAGAACTTGCTGATAAAATTGAAGAGTCAGCTGATGACATCACGGCAGCAGATACAGCACCAAGGCCAAAGAATGAGATGTAGACTGGGCAAAGGTACTGGAGCACGATTGGTAAAATCATATCTGCTTCTTTTTTAGTCATGGGGTCTGGGACACCATATTCCGTCTCATTCCAGGCTGCAATATGGACATTGGTATGTTATGAGTAACATTAGTAGTCATCAGCTGCAGCATCTCTTGACTTCCTGTCTCTTAGCTTCATATCACCACATTTTCATGACCAAACTGTTGCTAGAACTGGACCAACAGAATTACAGAGAAGCACTGTCATCCTGGTTTCTGTTAGGAAGATTTCACTCTGCTCAGCATTTTTCGTTACATCTAAGGTAAGTCTGACCACAGCCTGTGGTTATCCAGAAGGAATTTTAGTATTAGAACTTTGCATTGCTCACAAATGTCATTCTCCACAGCAGAACAGGTCTGGGAACAGTGTTTGTTTGTGGTATGCTTTAACTATTGTCTTGGATTACAGACTCAGAGCTCAAAGCCATGTGTTAAACATTTCTAACAGCGTAGACATATAGTCACTGTGGCAGGGATCACTCTCACTATGGCAAAGTCCTTGGCATTTGTTTTGGTCAAAATAAGACATTCCTGATAAATGACTACAACATGTAGACAGTTATTTTGCAGTTTGTACTGTTTGGATCAAATAAAAGTACCAGAATCTAATTCATCATTAAGTAGAAATATTGTGTCTGTAGATATCTAGAATGTGCAAAATGAGTTAATCTCAGCCCTGGGAATAAAAATATTGTTTTGTGTAGTCTCCTGATGAGGTAGCCAGGAATTGATTATTGATGTCACCTGGCTAGAGTATGTCTAACATGAGCTTTGTAAGGCTTTCTTACATTTATTGCACTATTAATTTTTGATCATTTACCTGTAGATGCTCCAATTGCACCAATGAGTACTGCAGGAAGAGCCATCACAAGACAGCCAAAAGCAGCGAGAAATGACAGAACTTGAGCATACGTGGCAGAGGATGAAGAAAGAACTCGCTGGAAATACGCTTGCCATGGGATTCCTCCTAATGTCTGCAAATCCAACAGGAAGCATGTAGAAACATCACTTGAATGCTGAATGGCATGTCACTGCTCTTTCATTTAGTTATTGAATATCAGTCAGTCAGCAATAGCTGCAACTATTATTCTCACAAGCAGTGTAAAACCTTTGTAAATCCACTTAAATCCTGTTCCTTTAGACAAGCTATTCCTTAGTACTCTTAGCAACAACACTCTGAATTTACATAGTCCCTGTAATCCCTAAGAATTGTGAGCTGCACAAATATTTGACAAAGCCTTACGAAAGATTATAAAATACTAATGCCCTATTTCATATTTGGAGAACCTGGCCTCCAGTACCCTCCCCCTACCAAAATCAGATTATTCTCCGAAAGGGTTTGAAAGGAAGATTTTATCTTCCTTCAGGGATGAATGCGGTCATTAAAACAAGGCAACACTTTCTGTATAAGTTGAACACAATAATCTGAAAAATTATTTTCCCACTGTTTCAATCAAATATGATACCAATAAGAATTAAAGAAGTAAAAGCAAGTTTCCTCGGGTATATAACAGTGAAGATCCCGATTAGACTTAAAATTATATCTGCAAAATACAGTAAAAAAGAATATTATCAAAAGTTGAAAAAGCAGGTGCTAACAATTCTGCCTTGAGAGCAGGATTTGAATAGTCTCCACAAAATAAAAGAAGTCCCTGTGACAAAACAGCATGGAAAGAAAATGAAGCAAATTGCTCACTAAATGTGCACATTCCAGTTCTACACACGAAATGAGGCAGGAGTCATTTGGACCAAATAGTGTATATACAGGTGTTTCATCTATGTTTCACGCACACACAGGGACCACATGAATGCTTCACAGACCACTCTGATTTTGACTTCATGACTGTTTTCCTTTGCAGCCTTAATAATGTTCTATTAACAAAGTTTTTCAGGCACATGTAAATTCCTTGAGCTTAATGAAACAAACAAGATAAAAAGAAAATATGTCACAATTTGGCAACATGAAAGAGCTCCTTTGGTCATCAGCAGAGATGAAGCCTTCAGGCTTACCAGCTAGAATACAGCCACTTGAGCTAATGTAATATTCTGGCTTTCTGAAAATCTCTAAAAAATTTAAGCTGCATAACCAAATATATTTTTATAACCTATTTATCAGAAAACTCTGAAGATCTCTGATTTACAATATTAAAAACAAAAAAAAAGAAAACAAAACCCCACAAACCAAGAACCCAGAGAAAAGAATCCCAAAGTACAACATGATAATAAAACCAGTGTAGAGCTGCTCAGGGACACTGAGGATGGGAAATGTTAGCATATGTTGCTAGATCTTCTAATGGAAATTACTTAATAACCACAGATCCCATGTGTAATACATAGGTGTATTTAATCATTTAGGTAACATACTTATTGCCTTCTGCAATATATAAATTCCTCTGCCAACAATGACATCAGTTAAATATTAGCTGCACACTTCTAATTAATTTTAACATAAGTCAACTCCTTCAGCCTGATCATATTTAAATTGCATTCCTGGCAATGTTGACTTTGACAGCTGTGCTACAGTACTCTACTGATATTTCATGGAAATCACTTAGAGATGCTGTAATATTGAGCACAAGTCAAGAGAGTAAAAGTTTTCCGTTTCCTAGAAAATCTTAACTAGACTCTCTGTTATTTCCAGCTCTTGCAGTAACACAGTGAGTGCTTAAATGCTTCATTCCTTCATACATGTTATCACTTACCAGTAAAAGGAAATTGTCCAGCCATGTATAAATGTCAAGTGAGTTGATAGATCCAAGCCAAGGTTCTTGGTGCACGTGGTGCACAGCTGTAAGCCCAATGTCTGTCACTGCAGGATGGGACATTGCAAAGGGCACGCTGATCCACTGTAGTCAAAGAGAAACACTTTGTTCAGGTCTAAAGAAGCCATTCTAAATCTGTGAAATTTTAATATTAATATTGATCTGTTTTTCTTCTTCTAGCATGCTACAAATCAAATGCCAAATTGCTGAACTGACTTGCAGAAAAATCAAGTTATGTGCTGGTGGAACATCTCCAAAATCCAGAGAGCTTGGTAATGGATAGCTTACCTCTGTCCTGGAGAGTGTGAGTATAAGCAGAGAATTAAACAATGTAAATCACAAAATCAACAGGAAAGACCCATTTTAAATCTTCATTTTATTTTTCCTAAACTGCAAATACATTCTCTACACCCTTTCCTGGGCCACACTGTAGAAAAACATCTACATTTAAGCTTGTGTGCAGTAACATCAGGATTTGCCACTATACGGGCATGAGACATCACAAGCACACCTGCAAGCTTAGGAATTTGGTTTTAATTCAACAAAAAACTATATTGTGACAGGTGAAAGCACTTGGGCAGAAAGATTCCCTTCTCTCTGTCTGTTCTGTCTTTTCTGGCTAAGATCACTAAAATGTTTCAGCTGTCTCCAAGATATTTTGAGAGAAAAATAAACATTGTCAAATTTAATGGACATTAGTACTGTTTTCATTGAGAAATCTGTAGGGGACAAAGATGTTTGTTTTTTTTTTTAATTCTTGGTTGTGAATCTCAAACATATCCAAGTGATGAGCTTCTGAAGAGATGTAGTTTTCCCATACTCAGCTGAGATTTTCAGTAGAGTTAATTTCTAAAGGTCCATGTGCAGTGTGCATGCCACAGTCCGGGATTTAAACAGTACTGCATTGTAAATGCATTAAGAGCTTTTGTAATCCATTCCAGCCCCTGACAGTAACCTAGCTCTTTGTGGTCTCAAGAACTCCCTCTACATTAGTAAATAAAACAAGTCAAGACACTTTCTCTGGCCCTGCAGTTCACTGATTTGTAATGCTTTACATCCAAACATCTAGACTGCTTTCCCTGCCAAAAAAGGACAGCTCTGAACTGTTCCTAGGAATTATCTGGGAGAATACTAGTTTCTGTAGGCCAAAAGAGTGCTAGGGTTGTGTTAACAAGTAACCATTACAGATGAACCTGTGTTCTCACCATTGCACTACTAAACTTGCTTAATATAGACACAGACCCAATTTCTTCAGTGAGGTCTTTCTAATGGGAGTATAAAATTCATTGTTTTGAATGGAGGGCAAATAAAACTAAGGCTTGTGGAAGTGAACCAGAAGCTGGGACTTTATGTTGAGACTTGAAAGTTAAGGGTAGAAGTAGCAGGTAGTTAGAAGGACCTGGACTTCATGAGGTTAGGAACCATGAGAATTAAAAAAAAATTAAAGACGACTTCTACATGGTGACAAAGAGTTTAGAATGGGGAATTAATAATATAGCTGAGATGAAGAGTCAGTAAATAGAGAGGATACAGTGCAGGATCAGGAAATGTCTCACCAGGCAAGATAAAGACAGAGAGCTGACAACTGCAGATATGGGTATGAGGGAGTGAGGAGGGAAAGAGACAGACTACGTGAGATTGTAAGAAGAAAACCAGGGAAGTGCATGGAGTGGCTGGGATAGACATTTGGAAACCTAGGGAAGAAGTTGTGGCTGAAATGAGGAGCCAGAGTGGTGAACAGAAGTGGTTACAACAAACATCTCTTCTTGGGTAAGAAGCAGGAAAGAAATAGACATTATAGGAATGAGCAGTAAAGCTCTGTGCCAGTGGGAATGCAAACTGCTCCAGACTCTGGAGGAGCAGCTGGGATACCTGAGCCTGTGACATCTGCTGTGATACCCACTGTGAAAATATCCCATCTTATCTAAAACTGCCTCACCTAGAGCATAGAATCATAGAATTGCCAGAGTTGGAAGGGACCTTAAAGATCATCTAGTTCCAAACCCCCTGTCTGAAAGGGACACCATCCACTAGATCAGGTTGCCCAGAGCCCCACCCAGCCTTGTCTTAAAAGCTTCCAGAGATGAGGCGTCCACAACTTCTCTGGGCAACCTGTTCCAGTGTCTCACCACCCTCATGGTGAAGAACTTCCTCCTAATGTCTAATCTAAATCTGCCCTCCTCTAGCTTGCATCCATTTCCCCTGGTTCTGTCACAGTCTGACCTCCTAAAAAGTCCCTCACCAGCTTTCTTGTAGGCCCCCTTCATATACTGGAAGGCCACAAGAAGGTCTCCTCAGAGCCTTCTCTTCTCCAGACTGGTATAACCCCAACTCTCTCAGTCTGTCCTCACAGGAGAGGTGCTCCAGTCCTCTGATCTTTCTCATGGCCCTTCTCTGGATTTAGATGCTGCCTGAGGCTTTTAGGCACTCCGGTGACTCTCAAAGTTATGAGTATGGTTCCTTATATGTGATATTATTGGTGTTTATTTCAAATGGGAAATTACATAAAGAGCCTGCTTTCCCTACCCAACCTGAATTAAAAGAAGACTACTAAAGCTACAGATCCAACAATTTAGAAGACTGCTATATCCCCTGCTACCTTTGCTTTACCTTCCCTGTCAGGTTCATGCTGCCTTTAATACAGGATCATGTGTTGTTATTCCCATGGGATCAAGGTTATTAGAAGCACATGAGTTCTTCTCCTTTAAAAAAAAAAACAAAACATTTCTGCATTTTGATTTATCTGCAGCTTGGGGAATTTCTGTAATGCACAACATCTGTAGAAACTGAACGGTTCACAAATATTAACGTGTGCTAAAGAAGGAGACAGTCACTGTGCAGATGAAGAACAAAGGCAGGAGAGAAGATCTGGAATAATTTGAGGTGGCCACCTGGAATTTGGATTTACTCTTTCAGGGTATTTAGCACCATTCCCATGAAGTCAGTTACAACAGGGAATTTTTAACACTTCTGAAAATAAGGCCACAGGCTTCACAGTAGGATGCCACAGAGTGAGGACACACACAAGGTTGGTTAATGACCATCTGTGCAAGCACTGGCTGAAGCCATTTCCCTAGAGCTGCATAAGAACTCTGGTGAAAGCAGAGAAACAACTCTGGGTTCCCAAAGTGCCATTCAGCCCCACCTGTGACCATCTATTACCATCACCAGCAAATAGTGACAGCAGCTTCCTTGAATGCACCCTTGTGGTCTGAGCCCTGTTGAGTTGATGTTCTTCATAGCAGGGCTCAAAGAACAGAGTAAATAAATGAAAAGGCTACCCACTAGAATATCCCAGAGAGCTGCTGGGGGGATATTTATACCACCATATTCAAACAGCAAGGTCACCTGGTGAGACTTCCTATATTATGGTCTCCAAGGAAAAACCAAGAAGGTGATTCAAAACAGGAGGTTAACTAAGCTGTGTGAGTAGGTGACAACTACATGAAAGAGAAGCAGGAGAGTGTATCAGCTCTGCAGGTCCAGTGCAGTATATTTGGACAACTTTACTGACCACTTTCTACCTCTGATACCTCCTTCCAGTGCCTCTGCCACAGTCCTATGGACAGATAGGGAAGGAGTTACATCTAGTCCTGTTCTAAAGTAGATATATACTCAGCAGGAGAATGGCTTGCTGGAGTGGCTGTACTATCAGACTTCTTGGAAAAAAGCTAAAGAGTCAGGCCTCTCAGTCAGCATTTTTTGCAAACCATGGCCTGTATGTTGATGTAAATGCAGATTCTTTAGAGTCAGGTCTCTGTGAGTGGAGATATTCCTTCTCCATGCTTTCAGTGAAGACAGCTCCAAACCCGAAGTCAGGCAACAGGTCTCATAATAATGCTCAGTGAAAAATCCTCAGCAAAGAAAGTTAAAAAAGACAAACTTACCAGTCCCAGAAAGATGCAGAAGAGCTGAACTACATCTGTGTAGGCCACAGAATAAACCCCACCCACAAGGGTGTACAAAGTTGCAATCAGGGCTGAAATGATGACTGAAAGGTTGACATTAATGTCAATGATCACACTTATAGTGGCACCTATGGGGAAAACCAAAGGACTGCGTGTTATTGTATGTGTTGGTCAGAGCATGTTTGAAGAGAAGGTTCAGGTGCTGTCTGACACTTAGCAAAGAGCATGAAGATGTTCTATCTCACCCCCCTCCTTCTGCACACCTCTTCTTCACCTTTGAAGAGGTTGGGAAAAGGAAGGTATAAGTTGGTATAAGTTTAGCATTGTTATTTCTCAAGATCTTATGAAATGGAGCAGGGGAGGGTCCCCCCGCAGCCTTTCTGTACATTGCTCAAGCTCTGGAAGGACTACATGTTCTTGTTCTGTCTGGAGAAAAGCAGCCATGCACAGGCAGCTGAAGCCTCACTGGGTTGCAGCCAAGTATATCACTGCAGTGAAAGCTATGCCTAGGGAAGGTCTGCTGACTGGTCATGGTCAACTTCATTGCCTTCTAAGACTCCTAAGTCCTTTTCTGCAAACACGTTTTCTAGCAGATTCATCTCAAGCCTGTACTGGAACATCAGGTTGTACCTCCCCAGGTGCAGGACTTAGCATTTCCCTTTGTAGAACTTCATGAAGCTTCTGTTGGCTCATTTCTGATCTACCAGCAGCTCCTCACAGATTTTATTTTCTGCAAACTAGTGGAAGATGCACTTGGTCCCATCAGCCAGGTAACTAATGAAGATGTTGCACAATACAGAACTCAGTATTGCCCCCCAGGGTACACAGCTGATGACTACCCATCTGCTGGTTGCCATGTTGTTGGTCACAGCCCTCTAAGCCCAGCAGTTCAGCCAGCTTTCAGTCAGCCTCACTTTCCACTTATTCAGTCTATACTTCATCTGTTTTTCTACCATGATGTTATCAGAGGTGGTGTAAAAAGTCCTTTCTGAAATCCACGTCTTGCTCTTCCTTCATGAACCAAGCCAGCCAGTTTATCATGGAAGATGTCAGGAATTATTTCATCTTCATAAATCCATTCTGACTCCTCGTAATCCCCTCCTTGATCTTCATTTGTCTGGAACTAGTTTCCAAGAGTATCTGCTCCATCACCTTCCCAGGTATTGAGGTGAGGTTAATTAGCTTTCTGTTCCTGGTATTCTCTTTCTTGAAAACAGGGGTAATACTTGTTTACTTCCAGTCTTCAGGAACATCTCTAATCACCACAGTCTTCAGAAGATTACTGACAGTGTCCTTGCAATGCTATCAGCTAGCTCCCACAGAACTTTCAGGATGCATCCCATGAGGTCCCATGAAATTGTGTCTGTCCAAGCTATTTAAATGTCTTCTAACTTGATCCTCCCCCTGCAAATCTTCCTTTCCCTGGGCTTTCCTAGGGTTTTCAGTGTCTTGGGATTCTTGAAGGCTCATCTTACCAGTAAAGAATGAAGCAGAGAAGGCACTGAGTACCTCAGCCTTCTCCACATCCATTGCCACCAGGTTTCTTGTCTCATTCAACAGCAGTCCACATTTTCGTTGGTTTATGTACTCAGAGAAGCCTTTCTTGCTGTCCTTCATGGCCAGATTCAAATCCAAGTAGAATTTGGCTTCTCTAATTCCATCTCTGCATGCTTGGACACTGTCTCTGTATTTGTTCCAGGTCCCCTGTCCCTGCTTCCACCTCTTGAATGCTTTCTTTTCATGCCTGAGTCTAGCCAGGAGATCCTTTTTCATCCGTGCAGGTCTCCTGCCAGCTTTGATCCTGGTTGTCAGGGTGGATGTTCTTGAGCTTGGAGAAGGTGATCTCTGAATATCAACCAGCTCTCCTCGACTCCTCTTCAAGGCTGTCTGCCATGGGATTCCTCCAAGCAGATGTCTGGAGAAGCCAAACTGTAGTCTTCCGAAGTCCATTGTTGCAGTCCTGATTTTCACCTTGTCCCCTGCTCTCAGGACCTTGAACTCTCACGAACACTGCGGCAAGTCTGCCTCCAAACTTCACATCCCAAATCAGTTCTTCCTTGTTTGTAAGTAGCAGGTTCAACAGAGCACCTCCCCTCATCAGCTCCCTAGTAATTTGTTTCAGGAAGATGTTGTCAAGGCACTTAAGAAAACTCCTAAATTGCCTGTGCCCTCCTGCGCTGCCTTCCAGCAGCTGTCAGGATGGTTATACATTTCACTTAGCTGTATTAGCTATTTTCTTGACCACATAGGTGGAAAAGTTCTGGCAGTAGAGCACAACATCATGTATGGTATATAAGAGTTGCTGGAACCTGCCAGATGGCTTTTTATTGAATAGTAAACCTTCGAAGTCCATGTGCTTAAGGATTACAACCCCGGATATCTTTCACAAGCTGGAAGCCCAGTCTTTCCCTTCTATAACCCTGCCTTGATCATAAGGAACATCAAGATGTGAAAAGTGCTGAGAT
Source organism: Galbula dea (assembly GCA_013399015.1). Lineage (NCBI taxonomy): Eukaryota > Metazoa > Chordata > Aves > Piciformes > Galbulidae > Galbula > Galbula dea. The sequence continues at coordinate 176,018 of VWZX01003973.1, read as the reverse complement.
TAAATGCTCATCGGGGAGAAGAGGTGTGCAAATTAGTAGGTCTAATATCATCAGATTATTCACAAAGTAGTTAAAATTAAGACACACACACACACACACCCCCGTGACCTTTGTGCTCATTGGCAGTCTTTAACTGTCAGCTGTTTGGATAAACCTGCTAGAAAGGTATACACAGCATTTGCTTTGAAATATCACAGATTAGCTTGTCCTCAATCAAAAAGAAAGTATATTCTAAATCCTCAGAGTGGTCTTCAAGTTATTCAACTCCTATCACTTCAGCAAGTAGTTTGTTCTTAGTCCTTTAAGGGTTTTGTGATTAAATTGTAGTAAACAAGCTCCCCATTGCTTTGCAGTTCATCAGAGCACAGTTGGAGAGTACCTTAAAATTTATTTTGTGTTTAAAATAGCTTGTGCTAGAAAGCATTACCACATGCATGTGCACTACGAGTATGATTAGCTGGTAAAAGTCAACTACTTGTGCTCCAGCTCAAGGGCTTTCTCAGTTCTTGAAGGGATTGCTGAATTCAGGCCTGAAATGTAATTAAAAACCCTGGAAACTGATTTTTTTTTCAGGACTAGATGAATAGTTGGGTGATTTTCTATTGAGTCATAGTTCCACCGATTCTCTGAATCCTTTCTTGAATCCTAAGTATTTTCTTCATTTTATCAAGTAGAAAACCATTTAGAATTGAATAATACTTCAATTTATTGATCAGCATCTGTTTCACTTATCTTATTTGTTCTATAGAAAGTTCTGTATATGTAAGTCTCCTAAATGCAAAGGGTTATTCTGTTTATATGTTTTGTCAATAATGTTTCATATCTTTAAGGGAAATTTTGACTGACTTCTTTGACCTCAGTGGTGGGAAGGAGGAGGTGGGTCAGCCTGGACATAACAGGGACACTTGTAATCTTTCATGTTGCCCTCACAACTAAAGGAAATTTGTTGCTACATCTTTTTATGGTCTTTGAAAAGAGACAACTTAAAGGTACCTGAAAATCAAGAGATACCTTGCATGCATTTCCATTACCAAAATTATTACTACAGTACCATTACCAGGTTTAATTACTAGGTAGCATGGGTCTGAGACCTGTCACACGCTGAATCACTTGGCTAGGACGGTTAATATTTGAAGATACAGTTTTAATGCATTTCTGATTTTCTTAATCCTCCCCACCTATAATAAATTTTTATACTGCTTATGCCTTACCTAAGGCAGAGAAGATGGCAGCAGCCCAAAACATTTCTCCCATTAAAGCTGGAATAAACAGTAGCCCTCCCATTCTTTTTCCATAAAGCTGCTGAAAAGGGTCTAACATAGTCACGTAGCCTTTGGATCGCATAGGTTTTGCAAAAAAAAGGCCACCTGCAAAGAAAAGAGGCAAAACACACCAGCTGAAGTGAAGAAATGCATTGCCATTAAGGGACATTGATTGTCAGGTAAGGATACAAACATATCAATGTTACTGTTTGGGGTTTGTTATCTTTTTCTTAATAAGAGAATTAATTAATTAATAAGTACAGTTAAGAAATAATAATAATTAATTAAAAATAAAATTAACTTTTTAAATTAATTAATTTTAAAATTAAATTTAATTAATTAATAAATAAATATTAATAAGAAATAATAATTAATAAGTACAGTTAAGAAATAATAAGTACAGTTAGAATTTCCTCAAAGAACTCTTCTCCTACATCAATCTACAGAGTTACACAAACTCATCCACACCATTAATCTCTATTAATGTCTGACAATGAAAAATAAGTTTGTCTTATTTTGTCTGATTCACTTTATTTAATCTTTCACTATGGATCCTGTCAGTTTTATCTAATTTTGGATCAGCCTAAGGGAATGGCTTTTCTACCTAATCCTGTTTATTGTTAGAGCAGAATCCAGCATGAATTTTCACTTGGTCCTATTCAGAAAACAAAACTCTCTGAGATTTGTGGGTCAGAAATGTGACTTCGCACATGGCTTAGTGCTCACACAGCAAATCTGAATCTTTCATGACAATTCAAATTTATTATGAATGCTTAAATCAACCTTGCTATACCTGCAGGGCAGGTCCATATACCTTCTGGGTTCTGCAGGTGTCAGACTCCCTGAACATTTGTCATATACTTATTTCACTTACGCTTGTTCAGAAATGTTGAAGTATTGCAAGTCTCCTCTGCCTGACTGGCGTATGGCCTGGACATGAACCTAAATGTGCAAAGGCCTCACCTTTCTAATGTACAATCTTCAAATTCTCTCTGGCTGGGGAAACAAAAGGAAAAATCTCAGGAAAGCTGGAAGGGCTTTTGTATGGAAATCTGTATAGTTGAGATCCACTCATGACTATAACTAGGTCAACTTCTACCTGCTGAAATGCAATATATAAAGGACAGTAAAGAAATCTGGAAAACAGTTGGTTCCCAATAAAATCCAGTATTTGGTGACCTTTAGTTAGGTTCTTCAACACAAGGTAAGTGCTGTGTTCATTGTATTGTACAGAAGATTCCCCACACTTCCATGTGTTGCCTTATATCACTCATATTTCTTCATTTCACTGAGTTCCCTGAACAGAAGGTACTGGCTTACCAATCACCATCTATTTATACTGCTTATGTTAATGATGTCTTTAGGCAGATTGTTTGGATGCAGAATCTCCAGTGTTTTTTTACTATTCTTGGGTTAGTCATGGATCCTGTTCCTAGCCTACTTGTTATGTCATCATTACAAAAGACAACCAAAAGAAGAAAAAAAGTCACTGGTATTGTAATCTATTAGGACATTCAAGCATCTGTCAAAGGAAATCTGAGATTTTCTAACTGTTAAAACTAAATTGCTTGAAAAATTAGGAAAACTGGTGGTATTTAGCACAACATTGAACTAACAGGGAGATAATAGCAATCTTAAATCCTTCCAGTCTAATCCAGTAACGTTTCTTCTAGTTTTATATTTATAATTTTGGGGTTTATTTTTAAAAGAGGGATAAAGAACTCTTCCCCCCAAACCTGCATGTCCAGATCATACCACAGAAATGTTTACCTCTCTGTGCTCTGCAGAGAGATATATGGTCACATGACACAGACTGCTTGTTTTTTGCAGTGGCCACTATAATTTCCAGGAAAAAAAGTCTAGATATCTATAAAAACAGCTGGACACAAGGGGAGAGGCTAACTCAACCCTTTCCACAGCTTCTACTAATACATGTCGATTGTAAAGAGGCTACGAAACAGGAGGATGCTTGTGGTTATGATCCTAACAACTGCTTAATGATAGCAATGGATGATGACCTTCATGACCTCGGAATGACATACTAATGTCATCAGCTGTTCTCCAGGCAGACATTTACTGTTCTTATTCTCCTTACAGGAAATAGAGCTGATCTCAGGGAACTGCTACTGGAGTTGAACTACACATGCCAGAGAGGAAAGGTTTCTGCCTAGGAAGAAAGGAGAACTAGGATAGGCCACAGGAAAGCATTTCTGAGGAGAAAAAACAGTCAGGATGGCAACCAAGTTGTATAGGAAGAATGAAAAGGGGCAAGAAGAACTGGAAACAAAGGGACAAACTAGGTGGGAGGATCATGAGAAAAGACTCAAAATAGACTGAGAGGTCAAGTATTGGAAAGGCTAATACACCAGTCACATTCATTTATTGCTATTATTGTTAGGAGAAGTAAGGAAATTCTGAGAATAGATTTCAGGAATTAGAGGCCACAGCACTAAAAATTATCATGCTGCCTGTATTTTACATTCTGACACTGCATATAGTAGAACTGTGTATTTGCAGTGTGGCCTGTGATTTAAGTTTTATACTGCACTTAGGAGGATGCTTGATCCATTTTGAAGGGAAAAGACTGGTTTTACTAAAGACTTCCTACACAAAATCAAAAATTTACTTAGATGCTTGGTGAAGACCAGCAAGGGATAAGCACTTCACTAACCTGAAAGGATATTTCCCATTCTTGAATTCCAATATTTATAGGTCCCTTGATACTATCATGTTGCAGATCATATAAACTGAATGTATAAAACTTAGTATATATAGTTTTAAAAAATCCTACAACAAGACCTTTCTTATTGTGACTTCCACTGTGCCTGTAATAATCAAAAAGTTCTTGCCAAGGCATCCAGGAGACTGAAGATACGAAAGTATTCATAGCGATTTTCTGATATTCTTTTTCATAGCCAGACCTACCAGCAGAAGGGACACAGTTAACCTCAGCATCCTTTCATCAGACCCTAGTTGTTTCATTTCAGACTTACCATTAGAACTGTTTAAAATGAGAGAGTATTAGCTTTAGTTCTTTGCTTACCCAAAATCAGACTAAGGGAATATCCGATAGGTGCCTGAGCCCAAGCTAGACCATAGCCTGGAACATACACAGCTTCTGCTGTCCCGTTAATGTAACCTCCTCCAACCCATGTGGCTGAAAAAGAGACAGAAAAGTCTTTAATGCATGCAAAGAAAGAAAACCTCTCACATTGTAGAGTGAAATTATCATCACTTATAGTGTTGTCATTTTTTTTTTATATTTACTGTAAAAGAGCCAGACATGGCAGCCTTCTATAGGAGATAGACCTCATTCAAAAAAACTTACAGCCTAAGCATATAAGAAAAGACAAATGCACTGACATCAAGGTGTCTAAGCCTCTGTAGCAGTGGGGATGAGGGCTTGGTCCTCCCTACTTGTTTACAATGAATGAGGCACATCAGCTCATTAATTTCTACTATTGTCCTTGTGTTAGTCCATAAGAAGGAAGAAGTAAGGAGGAGATCTGAATAAGAGCAATAAACATCAAGTGATAAAGTCATCCCAGATGGGAAAGATGAAACATTTAAATTAGACAAGAATTTTTACTAGGGCCTTCATGAAAAAAATTGTCATTAAATTCTCGCTCTGTCTTAAATTGTGGCTACAAAATGCACATTTAATAAACTTTCACTTCTCTAAATACTAAATTTCCATATAGGGTTGTGGTAGTTTTGTGTTGCTATTTAAGTTCTAAAATTGGACTTACTAATTTTTGTGCATATTGAAAGACATATTCCAGAACTGAATTGTGCTATCTATAATATTTCTGATTTTGACTCTTTACAAAGCAGTATTTTTAATAAACTTCAGACCCTCAATGAATTGCTTCTCTGTCCTGAAGGGAATTTTCTGCACTTGAAAATTTGGGACTTACAGTATCTAGGAAAAAAAATCTCCAACAAAGAAATGTTTCATGATTACATCTGCAAAAATAATTAACAACAAATCATAGAATCTTCATGGCTGGAAAGGACCTCCAAGATCACCAAGTCCAACCAATAGCCCTACACTACTGTTACCCCTAAACCATCCCCCTAAGTGCCACATCTACCCGTTTTTGAAACCCTCCAGGGATGGTGACTCCACCACTTCCCTGGGCAGCCTAGTCCAATACCTCACCACTCTTTTGGTGAAGAAATTTTTCCTAATATCTAATCTAACCCTGCCCTGGCACAACTTGAACCCATTCCCTCTAGTCCTATTGCTTGTCGTAAGGGAAAAGAGGCCAGCATTCACATCACTACAACTTTTTTCAGGTAGCTGAAGAGAGTAAGCACGAGAAGGTCTCCCCTCAGCCTCTTCTTCTCCAGGCTAAACAGCCTCAGCTCCCTAAGCCTCTCCTCATAAGGCCTGTTCTCCAGACCCCTGATTAGCTTAGTTGCCCTTCTCTGCACCCTCTCCAGTACCTCAATGTCCTTCCTATACTGCGGTGCCCAAAACTGCACACAGTACTCAAGGTGTGGCCTCACCAGTGCCGAGTACAGTGGCAAGATCACCTCCCTGCTCCTGCTGGCCACACTATTCCTGACACGGGCCAGGATGCTGTTGGCCTTCTTGACCACCTGGGCACACTGCTGGCTCATGTTCAGCTGGCTGTCAATCAACATCCCCAGGTCCTTCTCTGCTGGGCAGCTCTCCAGCCACTCCTCCCCAAGCCTGTAGCACTGCCAGGGGTTGTTGTGACCAAAATGCAGGACCCAGCATTTGGCCTTGCAGAAACTCATATAATTGGCCTTTGCTCATGGATCCAGCCTGACTAGGTCCTTCTGCAGAGCCTGCCTACCCTCAAGCAGATCAACACTCCCACCCAGCTTAGTGTCATCTGCAAACTTACTAAGGGTGCACTCTATCCCCTCATCCAAGTCATCAATAAAGATGTTGAACAGGAGCAGCCCCAGCACTGAGCCCTGAGGGACACCACTCATGACCGCCCACCAACTGGATATGACTCCATTGAGCACAACTCTCTGGACTCAGCCATCCAACCCATTTTTTATCCAGCAAAGCATGTGCACAGCCAAGCCACGAGCAGCCAGCTTCTCTAGGAGAATGGTGTGGGAAACTGTGTCAAATGCCTTGCTAAAGTCAAGGTAAGCAACATCCATGGCCCTTCCTTTGTCCAATAAGCGTGTCACCTTGTCATAGAAGGAGATCAGGTTAGAAAAACAGGAGCAGCCTTTCATGAACCCATGCTGACTGGGCCTGATCCCCTGGTTGTTCTATGTGTACCACAGAACGGTACTCAGGATGATCTGCTCCATTAGCTTCCCTGGTAAAGAAGTCAGATTAACAGGCTTGTAGTTTCCTGGATCATCCTTCCATCTCTTCTTATATATGGGGGTAACACTGGCAGATTTCCAGTCTGCTGGTACCTCCCCAGTCAGCCAGTACTGCTGGAAAATGATGCAAAGTGGCCTGGTGAGCAACTACCCACCATCTCTTTCAGCAGCCCATCCATCCCCATAAATTTGTCACTGACCACCTCCTCCTGGATTGTGGGGGTCATTCTGTTCCCAGTCCCTGTTTCCTAGCTTTAGGGTATGGATTCCCTCAGTATAATTGGTTCTAATACTAAAGACTGAGGCAAAGAAACCATTAAGCACCTCAGCCTTATCCTCATCTTTTGTCACTAAGTTGCCTCCAGCATCCATTAGAAAATGGAGGGTTTCAGCCATCCTTCTTTTGCTATTAATATATTGAAAAAGCTTTTCTTGTTATCTCTTGCGATGGAGGCCAGGTTGATTTCTAACTGAGCTTCGGACCTTCTAATTCCCTCCCTGCACAGCCTCATGACAGCTTTGTAGTCATCATGAGTGATGTCCAGCATTGCTGCAGCTGCAATAAAAGGGGGCTTCAACCTCCACCCTTGATTTGCCTGGGGTTGCCACCAAGGTGGCAGGTGTTCTTCAAGGGGTATTTTGATGCTGTGCTCAGCTGCCTTGCCTTTTTCTAGAGGGGACCAGGCCACTTAACTTCATGTGACATTGCAGGGACTGTTATCCTCCCCTTGCTGGAGGAGAACAATGCCCTGTGGACAGGTATTGCTGGGTAAGGTGGCATGGAGGATTCAGCACTTATTTTCAATATGATCTCTTGATTTCTGGATTGGGGGTTGAAAAACAGCTGCTGAATAATTTTTGTGTGCACACGACTATTCTGGAGCATCTGCCAAGGAGCCCAGAGCTCTAGCAGGGTCTTAGATGGCTCTTTCTGAGAGGCTGAATGGGGAGTCAGCACATGCACTGACATCAGTAAATACATTAGAAAAACAATGGGACAGATTTGATGAGATTTCAACCTGAGATGTTATTCTTCTGATCCACAGTTTGTTAAGCCACAATTGCAAGTTAGTTTAATAGCTTTTTTGGGTGAAATTATTAATTTTTTTTACTAAGTCAGACAAAAAGAATACAAAATATACCAATCTATGGAAACAGTTGTGTGGTAATCTATTTTAATCCTCTCTTTGTCTGATGGACCAAAAATTGCAGTAAATACCAACATCAATTTGAAACATGCACCTTAAAAATGGTCAGAAAAATGCTGAGGATAAGGAGTGCAATTCTGCTTCTAGTTCATATCAAGAACACAGAAATTAGACTAAGATTTCTCTCTATATATTAGATATATAGTTATTTATAGATAGATAGATATTAGATTATATATATTAGAAAATCAGATACTTTGGCACTTATTTGTGAATGATCCCTTGACTGATCACTCAAATTATTCATCTAGTTCTGTAAAATGAAAATCCTGACCTAAAGACTGCAAAAACCTGAGAATTTTGTAGTATTTCTTTTTTTTTCTTGTGGAAGGATATGTAACTCCATCCAACTTCATTTAAAAAAAGACATCAAAAAATTATTTCTGTTTTGGTCATGTTTGTAAGCATTTGCTTAAGTCATCTCAAACATCTGCTTTGGCTTTAAACTCCGTCACCAAAATCAGAACAGACTAATGTTTGTCGCAGATACCACTTCTTAAGAATTTCACCCACAAATTAAGGACAGCTAATATTGAGAAGAACATTTCGAATCTAATTATGTAAAAATGACACAGAGATTAAAGGTGGGTGTACTATGGTACTATGTTAGCTCATTTTCATATGAGCTGTTGTTATCCATCCACAATTCAAGCTTCTCATTCTTTCTAACTGGAGATACGCTGAGCCTTCAAAAGGCTTTGTGATGAGGTGTTTCAGTAGCTAGCTGATGCAGCTGCTTCTTCAGGATCTTAGTGTACATCTGAATTCGTCTGTAGCTGTTATTCAAAGGTAGTGCATTTGCTTTCAGGCTTTTCAATACCATTTAGAAAATCAAATACAATTACTCAGAAATATTGAGTCCACCCCTGTGAAGTCACAATGCTTATGCTCTGAATTTTATATTAAACTTATAGGCCAATTTCTGTCATCCTCCGCTGCAAGTAGCCGTAAAAACTGCCACTGTTTTCATAGACAGTACCTATGGAATGTTGTAGGATTTGCCTTGGGTAAAAAAGACAGAATTAAGCCTTTAACCCAAAGTATTTCACGTCCATATGAACAATATCCTTTCTAGAAGTCTTTAAAAAATTGTTTTCCTTTTACAGGGTAGGGTTTGCTTTTTAATTCATATTGAGACAATTAAAGCTGTAAAATACAAAGACTGTGTTGGATAGCCATGTATCTCTGGAGGCATGGTTACAAGGGACAAAATCTGCATCTATCCTTTTTAAAGAAGAAAATACGTCCTAGACTAATGTGAGTGTTTCATAAAAAATAGTGCTTGCTTTTTTGATCAGCTTATTTTTGCCACTATTTTCTTACAGTTTCACTAAGTGTCCCGATCACCAAGAGAAAACTTGGACTAACTTCTGATTCAGTAAAGTTGTGCCCACACCTAACTGGTTCCCTGAAACTGTAAGTGTAATTTACTTGCCATATTTATGGAAGACAGAAATGCAAAAGTATATGAAAGCATAAAATCCATGGGGGTTTTGCATGTGCAAAGGCTTTAGGATCAGCTTTGTATCCTACCACAGAGATGATATACTACAACATGTCTAGAGCTTGCATGGAATGGGATGAGCCTGTGTGGATTGCCGTGGTTATAGAAATAGTCAGCAATACAGAAAGCCCTAGCTCAAGTCTCATTTCTGCTTCAGCTGTTATGAAAAATATTCCTGTAAAATAGGATTAAGGAGACAGAACTTGTGTCTTCTTCCACAGGCAAAGCCATTAGTCATAACCATTTGCGCAGGGAATGTCCTATTTCATCTCCACTCCCCCGATCTTCTCATTACGGTTTTGTGGCTGGCAGTACCTCTGCAAAATATTTTGGTTTTGTGCTCTTGAAAACACTTAATTCATCAGAAAGCAGTCAAACTAGCTCTTGCTATGAGCAGAGTCTTGTCATATCTGATGTTTCAGTAGCCAGTGAATACGTGGTACAGTAAATTATAGCAAAGTGCAAGAAGCAGAACATCTGCCTCTATTATTGACTTTTCCAAACACTCTTCACTTGGCATCCAAATATTCAGTCTTTGAATGAGCAAAATGCATCTGTAAGGGGATTAAAATTGCTCTTGCTTAAAGAAACCCGATTTGGTCCCAAGTATTTGTGTGTCTCTTCCTTATTGTGAAAACAGAACAGGGCAAACCAGCAAAACATAAATATAAACTGATGCAGCCAAACTGACAATTGAAATGGCATTGCCTGAATAGGATTTAGAATAAATTTTTTAAAATTAAAATTAAGCATGTTTAAAATTGAAATTGTTTAGTTAAAAATGGTGGGCTGATTCACTCTTCTGATAATGCATTTTTGTTCTGATCCCATATATGTTAGTTGTAAGACTCGATTATTTTTGCCATATTGTGAATATCTTGTTTACTCAGGTAAGACACTTGGTTTGACTGCTCAACTGCCTCTGGGATTAGACATCACTGCTTACAAAATTAGTCAAGAACTCCTCCTTTACCAAGGTACTTCCTGCTGGTACTATTATTCACACTAATATATTATTGTGGTAAACTTCTGCAAAAGAAACTATAAGAATCCATAAAGTAAGCTTGCTGAAAACAATGGAACTGCAAGTTTGGATTTATGCCAATTTTCTTTTTAAAAACTAATTCTTAATTGATGCTGCAGCGGAACTCACCACCTTTTTACATATAAACGTTTAGTCCATTTAAACAAAAATAACTCACCAATTTGGATGGCTTAAAAAAATAAAAGCTATTTTAAAAGACTTACTTATTAATCTATATAAATCCTATACTTCTGCCCCAAATATATCTAATCTACAGATGACTATGAAAGCAATAAGAAATATTCTACTTTCTTCCTATATGATTTAAAAATGTTTATTGAGGGTTTTTTTAATAGATGCTACATTTGGTTGTTCACTATACAATGGTAGCAGCAATTTTGGTGGGGAAGTGTATTTCCTCTATTTTGCATTATTCAACATGCAGATTACACTTCTTCACTGGGATGGAAAGCTGACAAGTTATACATTGGTTAAGAAAAAAAGAAAAAGTGATTTTTCACATACCGGTCATTGTAAATCCACCAACTAGCAAGCCAATGTCTCTTCCACCGACTATAATAGCTTCACTGCGATCTCCTTCGCTGCCAGTGTTCTTCGTTTTCCAAGCAGCCCATATCCCAACTGCCAGGATAGCCAGGTAGAATACAACTATGGCCACAAGCCCCTCTGCGTGGAAAGCCATGTTGGAGTCCTGACTGTTTCTTTGATCACTATTTCATTAAGACCTCTGCAGAGAATGCAATAATACATGTGGTTTTAACAAACCTGGTAAGACGCTTTTTAGAATCTGTGTTCAAAGAAAACTCATATGGTTATTAAAGAGACTATGCTGGTGGATTTATGAGTGACTATTTCAGATGTAATTGAAATTAAGTTTACATGCCAGTTAAAATACCCGTGGAGCAACCATCAGCAATAGCAACCTGCAATTACAATGGGAAATGAAGGATGTGGCTGAAAGCTGTGCAACCCTTAGAAATCTGGTACCCAGCAAAGAATTATTTTAGTGTCCCCAAGTCAACAGTGCCTGGGAACTCTTCAGTCAGGAAATAGTCTGGTACATAGAATAGGATAGAAGATCTTGGCGTTGTGGGCTGTTACAAAAGTCTCTATTTTGAAGATAAGCAGCAGAACTGTTTTAAGTTACCTAGGAACTATGGATATGAAATAACTACAACAGCGAAACACATCTTTTGAGTCTATGTGGGGGGTGCTGTCTGTTCCTCTTTCGATTGTCTCCCCTCTTTACAAATCGGCACTTTCTTTCCGGCAACATTTAATCCTCCAGCATATGAAAGGATCAACCTGTTCCCGCTCAGACTTCGGTAAGCAAACGGAAAGCTGAAAAGCTGTCGAACGGCAGAAATTTTCCACTATACGAACTACAGAAGGGAATAAACCTCCAGGAAGACACAAGGAGTGGCTGCCCCGTCCCCAGCCTTTCCCGGAGCCCCCTCCCAGCCCTCGCCCCGCCGCTCCGCGATCGCTCTCATCGCGACACCGGTAGCACCCGCCCGACGGGAGCCCAGCTACGGAGACAGCTACGGGAGACAGCTACGGAGACAGCTCTACCTACCGGGGGCGTGCGTGTTGCTGGTGGTGGCTCCGCACGCCACCGCTCCGCGTAGCCTCCGCGCCTCCCTGCGCGGCCACGCCGCCCCTGCCCGCCCCCGCGCCGTCGGAGAGCATCACCCGTCACCCACCACCCGCTGTCGCCGCCCTACCTGCGCTCCGCCGTCGCCTTGCCTCCCAGCCCCCGGGACGCGGCAACCCATCCCGGCGGGAGGTGGAGGGACTGGGCCGCGGGGACCTTGCCCCCACCCTCGGGTTCTGCCGCTTGCCGTCTCCGGGGCTGGGGGGCGGAGGCGCAAGGGCAGGACGATGTCCCTTCCCCTCGCGGTGCGCCCAGTGTTGAGACTGCGACGGGGTCGCGTGGATTAAAAAGAGGAAAATCCCTTTATAAAGGAGGAGGTTGAGTGGGGTGAGAGGAGCATGGCCGTCAGAGCTGGGGGGAGGAAGGGGGAAAGACGTCAGAGTGCTAGGGGACGTTTGGGGGGAAGTCAGGATGAGTCAAGGGAGAGTGATTGTCGTGTCATGGCAGGGAAAAAGGGTTAGGAAGTGGAGATGGGGTGAGAAAAGAAAAAAGGAATGAGGGGAAGAAAGGAAGAAACAAGATCACGCCAAACCAACAGGAAAGTGAAATGAAGAGAAGAGTTTATCAAAAGAGACATGCTGAAAGGAGGGTTGGAAGAAGGAGAAGGAGCTAAGGTAGGGAGAGGGAAGGTGACTGTGCTCTCTTTGCTTTCCCTCGCACTCTTCCCGCATCAGCCTTAGGCCTAACATTAGGCAAGCACCAAGCCAAGTCATGGCTGTGCAGAGCTGATCCCCACAGCTGCCTTCCTAACCTGATTGAGCATGCAGCTGTGTTTCCCAGCTGCAGGGTAGCAAGTTCTTGGGAGTCTCCGTTTTTGTCATGCCTCCTATAAACCTCACCTGCAGAGCTATGATAGTATCAGCTTTCCAGTGGAAGGATTCTTGATCTCTATCTCCAAATGCTGCTTGACAATGAGTGCTGGGGATAAGGATACACATGCAAAGAGGACCCACACGTGCCTCTAATAATACAAAGGGAAGATCATGCTGAGCTGTAGCAGTTGCTGTCAGCTCTTGAGGCAGGGAACGTGGGCCATTGGTTCATGAAGGACAGAAAAGTAGAAATAAAAACCCCGCAGAGGTATGGAACTGAGATTGGCAAAAGAACTAATTTAAAGCAGAAAATATAAAATCAGCCTGGACTCAGGAGGAAAAGTCAGTGGTGAAAGATGGAAAAATGGAGAGGAGGAAGGTGGCAAATGGGCAAAGCTCAACCCACTGCCAGGAACGACCTAAGGGCTGGCCAGCAGAGTGGCTTTAGCTGCCTTGCACTTGGACTGCTGAGCATACCATGTCAAGTGGCGTGTCAGCCCCACCCATATATTAGCTGCATTAAGTGCAATAAATGATGATTGGATGCCCATAAATTGTGTGCATAATACTGCTTTCAAGTCGCTGGACTCAGTTGAAGAAGCCCAAATAAAGGTGTCCAAAGGATTGAAGGTTAGAAATGTTACTATTTTTGTAAGACAATCTCATGGGTGGTTGAGTGATGCTAGTCATGCCAACTTTCCTTTGGGAGGCTGCAGTAAAAAAACTCCTCCCAGTAAAAGGTAACAGAGACACATTTTGGACAGAGAGAAGCATCAAAACACATTTGAAACACAAATCCTGAATTAAGTAAACACAATATAAATAATAAAGAGAAGTCAGAGACCTTGGAAGCAACATTGAGGGTGTCTTAATTAGGAATAATAATAAACAAGTTCCAACAATTAAAATGGGATAGAAAATGCTTGGATGCTAAAATGGATGTTAAATTCACAGAAAGTTTTGATTACGTCTCAGTCTGTTTTTCTCCAGCTTAATACAAAGAAAGAAATTATGACAATACAAAGTATCAAAAATTCTAGGAAAAAGTGTTAGCCGAAGTCTGTCTCAGGCAAATTAAAAATACATTAACCAATGGAAAAAAAGAATTTAGAAGATCCTTTCTTAGATGAAATTCTAATTAAATTCCAACTTCTCTCTTCACTCAAGACTGTAACAAATTCCTGTTGTCCTTAGTGGGCCTGATTATGGTACTTGAGTGGGGAGACTTTTTTCCATTTCTAGAAATTAATTCTAAATTAATTGTGTTTTAATCTAATTCATTAAAATGAATCCTGAAAATTTATTAATGTCTTTTTGTGTAGCCTCTTTCAACAAGTTTTGTCTCTTTGATACTCTGGAATGGTTTGCAGCCTTCCACCGAATGAATCGACTGTGCTAGCCCAGTTTCACCTTACTGTTGTATCTGCTCCAGTGGTTACTTAACCACAAACAAGTTAAATCATAAATTATCTTATGACGTGTTCATTTAACCTATAGGTTCCTTGAGCTCATACAGCTTTGGGTTTTGAAGCTGCCTTCACCTGGAGGTATCTGGAAAAAAACGAGACTGTTGATTAGTTGATTTAATAATTTACTATCTGTTCTTTTCTCGTCCACTGTTACTATTTCAGGTCATTTCTTGGTGCTTTCTCTTGGAAAAGGACCCTGCTACACTGGATGCCTATGTACATTCTGCCAGCTGCACCCCAACAGTATCCTTCAAGCACAGCCATACAGAAAGCTCATTTCTCATTACATCTGAGGGTGTGCACAGATAAGTATCAGAAATTTTTATGGCTCTTGGGAAAATATTCACTATGATGCCAGAGATACTAACTGCAACTGCAAGGGAGATTCCATACTAGACCTAACCACATTTCCAAAGTGCATTGCTTCTGGAGGTCATCTTTTCCAGGAAAGATGCAATCCATTGGCAGTTTGTGGCTTCTAAAACAATTATTCAGCATTGTAATATAACTTTCCTTTTAAAAAGAACATAGCTTGAAAAAGCACTGTAAAAAAAAATCTTAAAATATAGTTTTCATATTTAATAAGGTTGGCATGGAAGAATGCAATTACTTAGCTTGAGTCATGCTCAGGTTTTTCTGTTCTTGTGTGTAGTTTGTGGTTGTCCATCCATGGGCTGTTTCTGCCCCTCGTAGAAGTCTTGTTCTTAACAGTGACAGTAGTAGGCTTGACAATCCCACAGTGAGGGAGCCCAAAGTTGACAGGTAGGGTGAGTCAACAAAAAATCCTTTACTGCTCTCTCATTTTAGGTTAAGTTAGATAAATCAGTATGGAGCACTAAAGAGTAATCTGATGAATACTTGTACCACCATAAAGTTTGGACAAAATCCTCATTTCTGCCTGCTGCAAGCTTCCAAGGGGTCATCCCACACAGGGCTGTCCAGCTCTCAGTTTTACCTTATAAGCTTTATGAAACACTGATGATCTTTTGAGGTCCCTTCCAACTCCTAATATTCTGTGATTCTGTGACCTCTTTCTTTTTTTTCCCTTTTTTTTCTTTTTTTTTTTCCTTTTTTTTGGTGGCAATTTTTCAGATACTAAAATGAGTATTTATTTCAATGTCACTCAAATCCTTTGGATACTTTTGTGGAGGGTTTGTGCAAAGGCTGGATAACTATCATGGAGCAGAAGGATAAGGGTTCTTACTCAGATTGCTTCAGAGTACAGCTTTTCCTACCAAATTAGATGGCTTAACTTGAGCTTTTGCTTTTCAGACCTGTCCTTGCTATGCAGCTATGTCTGGTACTCGTTCCTCCTCTGTTTCTTTACACAGCTATTGAAGAACATTTTGTGAAAACAATGAAAGTTAGTTACCATGTCCAATATCTATTATTTTTTTAAGCAAAGATATGACAATATTTCCAAAGATTTCTTGAGCTTACATGTAGTTATTTGAATTCCCTCTCACTAACAGTAAAGATTTTTGCACATTTTGCCCCCATTCTCCTTCCCATCCCACTGGGGGAAGTGGTGGTGGGGGCAGTGTGTGAGCAACTGCATGATCTGCTGCCCCTGGGGCTAAAGCCACAACAGCACTTTAAACTCATGTCCATCACTGAGACTTTGCTTAGAAAAAGGTCACCCTGGATATAACTTATGGAGCTGATCAAAATAAAATAGTTGGTTAGGCTAAACTGCCAAACTGTTTCTTTTTCTTAATGATTCCTGCTAGTTGGTCTTCCAGAGGAACCTGAAAAATAGGAAATATACGGGACAGAAAGTGAAATTTAACCTCAGGCAACATCTATGTCAAGGACATAACATTCTAGTATTCTAGAAGCCACAGGTGTAAGTCATGTTGTAAATCCTCTAAGGAATAACTATCTATCTGGGTAAATATACCTTTGAGGTAAAATTCTATTTTCTGCTAGATTTCTGTGCTTTAAAATTTACATGGTGTAATTCTGTATTTTATAATATTGGATTACAGGGTTACTTAAAAATCCACTAGCTTCCTTTAAAAAACAACAACAACAAACTAACAGAGGTTTTAATGATCATTTGCTCAGAAAGCATTTACTAAAGCTTAATTTAAGGCCTGTAATAAAAGATTTCCTGAGAAAGATGTTACAGAAAGGTTTATGGTAGAATCATTCTAAAAAAGAGCCTCTCAATCAGTTTGTGTTTTTTTGGGATAGTATCCATCTTAAGATTCCCTCTGCAGTTTCTTTATTAACCATGGAGTCCCCATGGAAATTACCCATCCATTTGCTCAACAGCTCAGAAAAACCACCTGGATGAGAACACTTTTGGATGATATATTTGATAGGTATTAACCATCCTTGGTTACCTTGTGAGAAGATATAGTTACAGCTGCAGCTCTGAAATTTTAGAATTCCAGACAGTGTAGATCACTGATGTGACTATTTTGATAGCAAACAGGATAAAATGTCAAAGAAACTGCTCTTCTTTTCCTACTGTGCCAAAGACTACACAACAGACTGTTTAATGCTATATGCCACAGTTTGTGTCAGTATAGAAAAAAACCAGTAAGCAACAAAGAGACTGTAAAGTTTAGTATTTAAAAGCCTAAGAAAAGCTTAATACAGTCCTCTTGGCCACCTACTTTTTGTGGTAGCCTTTAACTGCCTGATCACATACTACTTTTTTCTGAGATGCCTGTCTCTTTCAGTAAGAGTGAATCTTCACTATTTCTGCTTATGTTCTTCACTAATCACATGGCTTTACACATGACACTTCATTCAAATCAAAACTGGTGATTTTCTGCAGGTATTTCTGCAGTGCAGAGTATTAGTGCTTCTCAAACAGGGATAATTTTATCTACAGAGGACACTAGGGTAATAGGTGACACTTTCATACAGACGTATGTATTTAAAATGTAGGTCCAGTCAATTTCTATTGCTGTTTTATTCAATGTTTACACAAATCTCAGAAGCAACTAATATTGTTTTTGTTGAAATGCTGAAGAAAAGAAAATAAATATCCAATCTAAGAGAGACATCTGGCATGAAAAATTTCAGCTGGTAACCTGATGTCTAGCAAAGTTGCATACTATTAAAAGTAAGGCTTTTATGGGAGAAATTTCAGGCAACCAGAACTGAATTAGATTTTCAACACCTGTTGTGAGAAAGCTATCATTAAAAAACTGAAATTAAGAGATTGAAAGGGCAAACATAATGTGTTCATTTTTTTTCCATTCTCTTACATCAGCTGTATTGAATTATTCCTGGTTTTAGTGTAAATAAGTGTTACTCTGATCAAAGATAAATACTGCCTTATGGTGAACTGTTGTATCTGAGCTGTACTGAGCATATGATTAAAATCACACAGAATCACAGAATACTAGGAGTTGGAAGGGACCTCGAAAGATCATCTAGTCCACCCCCCCTGCCACAGCAGGATTCCCTAGACCAGCTCACCCAGAAGTGCGTCCAGATGGGTTTTGAATATCTCCAGAGAAGGAGACTCCACAACCTCTCTGGGCAGTCTGTGCAAGTGCTCTGGCACCTCTACTGGGAAAATATTTCTATGTAAAATGAAGCAATTGAGGAAGTTGTGTATTATTATCATTATTTAATATTGATATTGCCAGTGTTCCCAGAAGCCAGTCACATCAAATCTCCATTGTAGTATGTGGTATGCAAACATAGCATAAAGTGAAAACCCTGATGCAAAAACTATGTATTTACCTTTAGGCTTCTCTGCATTGTTGATCAGCTTCACTGGACAACATGAGGAATAGGCACAATAAAATAAATAAAAATAAAAACTAAATGCACATTACCAATTCTTTATATAGGGCATAATGAAAAATAGAAATTTGACAAGCTATTTGTAAGTAATTCTTGTCGTTCTTTTGATTTTTGAAGGAAGTTAGAGATGGTGAATGGTTGGTTAGTGGTTTCCCTAGATAAACATGACAAAAGATGTGTAGAAATTCTCATAAAGCTGAGACATCCACAATTCTTGTGCATGTGCAGGACCTGTAGCAAGTAGTAATAGTTTAGTGCAAGTTAAGACGGACAAATGGGAAGAGACGAGCTAAGGATTCACCTTTCTTTGGTATGCCTTGAACTAAATGAGATAAACCTGATTAAAATGCTTGTTGGATTTCTAGGGAAACCTATCCCTGAGCATTAAATCTGTCTGAATGGGGACCAGCACTTATCAAGCTTAGAGCAAAAGGCCTTTGAACTGGGAGACAGTTGGCATATGAATACCCTCAGCCAGTCTAGCATTTCTGCCATTTATAATTTGCATTATATGATGACTTACAGTGTATTAGTAACCAACTGCATACTCAGGAAGGCAAGGAGCCTATGTGGGCATTGTGATCTTGAAGCAACAGCAGTGCTTCACATGCACACAGGAAACTGAAACCCAAATAAAACACAAAGCTGAAAAGAGGAGCATGGTGAATAGAAAGTGCCAGACTTTAACTCCAGCCAATAAAGTCCCAGAGTAATGAGTGAACTGATGCAGAAGTGAGCCACAGATCTGTTGGCAAACCTTGAGACAATCAAGTGCCATATCACAGCATAGAGGGAGCAAAGGAGGGAGAGTGATTTCTGAAACACTTGGAATTATTACTGGTTATATTCTTAACCCACACTAAAGATGGCTTGTAGTCCTAAGTTTGGCTTTAAACTAAAAAGAATGTAATAAAAAGCAAAGGCTATCAAGTGAGTTTAAGTGATTCTCAGCTGCTGTTTATACTCCCCTACTTTGCTATGCAGTGCCCATCATGAGGGCTTTATGTTAATTTGCCTGAATTCCATTGTCCATTATTTACTGATTATCCATTATTTAATAACCACTTTCCTGTTGCTGTCCTGGAGGGAAAAAGCAAAGCAAAAAAACCTCATCAACAATGGAAAACAGAAAGTAGGTATTGAGAAAGAATGTCAAGAACATTAAGTTTTCAAATTTAACTTAGGAAGGTTTATTCTTTTTTTTTGTTGATAGCATGGAGATCTTTACAAAGGTAGTTTGAGAACAATGTAGAAATAAAGTTCTTCTGTACCTTCGCTGACAAAAACCAACCACCCAGCTTAATGCTGTTTCAATCTTTCCTCTAGCACAACGTTAATCTTTAGAGGAAATCTATGAAAATTCTTGATAAAGCCACTGGTGAGTGGTTCTTTCTCAGTATGAACTTCACATGAGCTTTTATAGATCCTTGAATAGCACCTTCTACTAAGAAATCATATCTCAAACTGAATTACAAGCAAAAAATACAGTTAAAATGTTAGCTACTAAATGAAACCACACAAATTGTATTTTGTTAACTACGATCTGAAGATACTGTATAAGTTTTTCTTTAAATGCTGCTATTATCAATAAGGATGGTGCTCATGTTCTTACTATAGACATCTTTAAATAAATTCTCTGATCATTTTCAGTGCATAATTTTGACCAAGTAGGAGCTAGTAAAAAGATCTGAGGAAATTCTCATTGATTTAACCATGGGAATTTCCTTAGAAACATCTAGTGAAACCAATGTAGAAGACTGGCCTCCCAGGGTTCACTACCTAAAGAGTACAAAGTTTTCTCTATAACCCTGGGTAGACTGATACATCAAAACCCAATGCTGTTTGGACTCAATTTCTGTTCACTCATGCCCGTACACTTTGACTAAAGAATCAGTGGTTTCTTGAGGGAAGAACTGAAAATATTGATAGGATTCTGTGTTTGGTTTTTTCCCTGTTTTTTTTTGGGGGGGGGGGTTTGTTTTGTTTTGTTTTGGTTTTTTTTAAGCAACAGTAGCTTTTGAGTACTATAGCTGAAAAATTCACATAACATAAGTCAGATGGCTCTATCTGGGGAATGATTTCACCCATTGTTATATACATGGTCTGTAATAATGAAAAAGTTGAAACTAGTGTCAGCCAATTTCAAAATATTGAGAAAGAAATAACATGTATCAGCTTTAAATTAGTTTTTAATGGAACCCTTGCCAGAACAATTTATGGTTCTCCTTTACAGTAGTTACAGAAATCTAACTGAACTCTACACCTAGTTAGCTTGTTGTGAAAGTCACATAAAATACTATTTAAGCTAACAGGTTTTGTTTCATAATGAAAGTGAGGCAATGCAAGCGAGGCACACGTAGATGGTCAGTTATTGACAGGCTCATTAAACTCTGATAACTCATTAAACTCTTGTTTGCACTTCTAAAGCTTTCAGAGTAAACCTGAGATGTGTCTTCTGCAGAAGTTTGAAATTTATTCTGTCTTTAAAGTTAGGCGTTATCACTTCAAACATCCATATTTGTTCACTTCCCCCCAACTCCATTCCATTAGAAAAAATTAAGTATGTACTTAGTTACTGATGTCTTAAAAAGCACACACAAGGCACAGTGTGTAGGCAAACACAGCAGAACCAAAATCTGTAAAATACTGTAAAAGCCACTTATAAAAAAGAAAAAAAAGGGTCAGCTTTCTAGCAGCCAACAAGCTGCATACAGCCATCAGGGTACAATTTGCAGCTCTTTTCTGAATCCTGTGATCTAATTTGTAAGGTGATGTATGAGAAACATAATTTCTTCTTTTCAGATTAAATCATTGGTCTAAACAAAAATGGAAAACCCATCATTTTAATACTGCTAGGCCAGAGAACTTAAAATAGTATTTACAGCCAAAAATAAAAACAAATGGTAAAATGATTGTGATTTAATCCCCTTCGAAATCATTTTTCTCATCAACTTCAGCTGACAAGAGATGATTTTATAAGCACATCTGCTTCTACCAGGGATTTGTAAACAGTGTGGGCAAATAGTAACATACTATCTATATCTTTGGAGCAGTATGAAGGAAATGTGGGGATTTTTGAGGAGGTTAGTAATAATCTTAGACAGAGTATGTAGGACTTTATAAAGACACTGTTTAACTGCAAGCTCTATACTAGTTAAATCTCATTAAAGATGTCCTGAATTTCTGTAAAACCATCAAATGGAAAAACTGCACATTTATTGACAAGTACTTCTGGCCTGAAATACAGGCCAGTTGCACCGGGATAGTCCTTTTTAGCCAGAAGTTACTATTTTATGACTGCTGAATGACCTCCAACTTCACAGGAGAAGCACATTAGTTTGGTTTTATTTTTTTAATTTACTAATGCACACTCATAAATGCTGTCTAACACAGTAACGTTACCACTTGGTCAAAGTTGAGTGGAATATTTCTGCTTGGTTTAGAACAAGTTTGTTGAAATTGGAGAGGATAAAAAACCACCTCTAACTTCAAGAAAAAAAGTCTTCCTTTTGAAATCACACAATAATTCCAAAGGATTTGGAACAGAATGAGAAGATACCTGGATTAACATGACAACTTTGGAATTCTGTAAAGATACAATATAAAAAATATTTATCTCAGTTCAAGGACTTCAGTAAAACTTAGGCATTGCCTGGACATTGTGCAGGCCTTTGTACACAGATGTATTTGACACGAACATAGTTCTTTCTTTTTTGTTTATCACTTTGTCACTTGCTTCAGTCATTGCTGCTTTCATACAAAAATCTTATTTGCCATCCTACAGGCAATGTAGGCCCCTTGCTGAATGAGGTGGGTGCCTTAGTGACAGAAGATACAAAGAAGGTGGAGTTACTGAATGCCTTCTTTGTCTCTATACTGTTGGAGACTGTCCTCAGGAGCCTCAGACCCTTGAGCCCCCACATGATGTTAGGATACTGGAGGAGTTTTCTTTAGTTGAGGAGGACTGGGTTAGGGAACAGCTAAGCCATCTGGACATCCATAAATCCATGGGACCTGATGGGATGCACCTGCAGGTGTTGAGGGAGCTGGCAGAAGTCCTCGACAGGCCCCTCTCCATCATCTTTAGTAAGTCCTGGGGAACAGGAGAGGTGCCTGGGGTTGGAGGAAGGCAAAGGCGTGATGGTTTGGACCTGGCTCACTGCAAATGCCCAAACTCACAGTGAAAGCCTTCCCCCTCCCTTTCCCTCTCCTTAGAGTTTTAGAAAAACTACGAGGGAAACTAAAGAACCTGAAACAACCTGAATTATATGAAAAGTATATATATTTACATATATAGCAGTTATATACAATTAAAATACTATGTACACAGTAGGGGGAACCCCCCAAGGGAAAGGGAAAAGGGAAGGAAAAAGGGAAAAAAAGGGAAAAAGGGGAAAAATGGAAAAAGGGAAACTAAAACAGGTATGTACACTCAAAACACAGGATAGAACTAATAAAAACAGAATCTTACAGCTCTCTTTAAGATGGCAGAGTTGCACCGATCAACGCCAGCAACGGCTGCCCCTCAAGGCCTACAAGGCCTGCAAGGCTTCACTCCTCCCCACGGGCGAGACCGATAGCAGAGAACCTGCGTCTTCAGATCCACCGGAAGGGAAGAGAGAGGGATGGCCTCTCCCCCTCCTTATTTATAACCCCAGTTATGTAAAAATCGTATGAAATACTGGGAACACGACCACTTCCTCGGTTACAAGCCGGTTACCAGGAAAAGGCCTGGGTCAAACCATTACAAAAGGTCACTCCAGTCTTCAAAAGGGCAAGAAGGAGGAGCCGGGTAACTCTAGACCGGTCAGCCTTACCTCCATCCCTGGAAAGGTGATGGAACACTTTATCCTCCGCTCTGTCTCCAGGCACATCAAGGATAAGGGGGTCATTGGGAGCAGTCAGCATAGGCTTACCAAGGGGAAGTCATGTTTGACCAACCTGATAGCCTTTGATGAGGACATAACTGTTGGACGCGGAAGTCCCGGACTCCCGCGCAGCAATTCAATATGAATACAGCAATAAGTCAATTTATTAAACACACACTCTACTTAAATACATTTTCTACGTACGTGCCACATGATAGCTCAAATTACAGTTGGTTACATGCATTGTCCACTCGCCTAAACATTACATATGATTTGCTAAGACCTACTGACCACAAGGCATCAATCTCCACCTCTGAATCATCCTGTCAGGTTCTTGTTGTTGCAGGTGGCAAGGCCATTAATCTCCTTGTTTTGGCACTGCACAAACACGCTGTCCTTGAGTATGCCCTCCCAGCATACTTTCAGACAGTAAAGAGTCCGAGGTTGCATGCTTTCTCATAATAACCGTGTCCTAAACAGCATGCTTTCACATGGGAACAGAATCCTGTCAAACAATGTGCAGGATTGCTCACAGCACGTCCACTACACGTCCATTTTCCTTCAGAAACCCTACACATAACCAGGTGGGTAGCTGAGAGTAGGGCAGTGGATGTGGTTTATCTTGATTTCAGGAAAGCATTTGACACTGTCTCCCACAGCATCCTTGCAGCTAAACTGAGGAAGTGTGGTCTGGCTGATTGGGTAGTGAGGTGGATTGTGAACTGGTTAAAGGACAGAAGTCAGAGAGTTGTGGTCAATGGGATGGAGTCTAGCTGGAGGCCTGTGTCTTGTGGAGTCCCTCGGGTCGGTACTGGGACCAGTACATTTCAATATATTCATTGACAACCTGGATGAGGGAACAGAGTGCACTGTCAGCAAGTTTGCTGCTGACACTAAACTGGGTGGAGTGGCTGACACACCACAGGGTTGTCAGAGACTTAGAGAGGCTGGAGAGTTGGGCAGGAGACATTGAATGGAATTCAACAAGGCCAAGTGTCGAGTCTTGCACCTGGGAAAGACCAACCCCATGTATGAGTATAGGTTGGGGGCTGAGCTGTTGGAGAGCAGTGAAGGGGAGAGGGACCTGGGGGTCCTGGTAGATGAAAGGATGAGCATGAGTCAGCAGTGTGTTCTTGTGGCCAGGAGGGCCAATGGGATACTGGGCTGGATTAGAAGGGGTGTGGCTAGTAGGTCAAGAGAGGTTCTTCTCCCCCTTTTCTCTGCCCTAGTGAGACTGCATCTGGAATATTGTGTCCAGTTCTGGGCCCCTCAGTTGAAGAAGGATAGGGAACTGCTGGAAAGAGTCCAGCACAGAGCCACCAAGATGATGAAGGGGCTGGAACATCTTCCTGATGAGGAAAGGCTGAGGGAGCTGGGTCTCTTTATTTTGGAGAAGAGGAAACCAAGGGGTGACCTCATCCATGCTTTTAAGTCTGTGAAGTGTGGTGTCGAGAGGATGAGGTCAGGTTGCATATGAGCTAGCAGTGTGCACTGACAGCTACGAGGGCCAATAGGATTCTGGGGTGCATCAAGCACTCCATTGGTAGCAGATCGAGGGAAATGCTGATCCCACTCTCTCTGGGCTCTGGCGTGGCCTCACCTGGAGTATTGTGTGCAGTTTTGGGTGCCACAGTACAAGAAGGACATGAGGTTGTTGGAGAGTGTCCAGAGGAGGGCCACAAGGATTGTGAAAGGAATGGAGTGGAAGTTTTATGTGGAAAGGCTGAAAGCACTTGGTCTGTTTAGCCTGGAGAAAAGGAGGCTGAGGGGCGACCTCATAGCTGTTTCTAACTTCCTCACCAGAGAGGGAGGGGTGGATGTTGACCCCTTCTCTCTGGTGGATAGCGGCAGGACCTGGGGGAATGGCATGAATCCGTGCTGAGGGAAATTTAGATTGAATATTCATAAGAGTTTTTTTACCCAGAGGGTGGTGGAGCATTGGAATAGGTCCCCGAGGGAGGCTGTCATGGCCCCTACTCTCATGGTGTATTTAAGGAAAGGAACAGGTAACGTTTTCAGATCTACAGTTCTTGAAGAGCTGGATCATAGCAGATCAAGAAAGAGGGAAGCTTTCATAGCTTTGTTAAACTTGTTTGTGGATCTTTAAAACATAATTATCTCGTCTAAAATATGTAATTGTTACTGAAGCAGTGGTGCAACTGACACCCTCAGAACAACTTTCTTTGGCAGATTTGATTCATTAAATTTTTAATTAGAGTAATTACTTCTTTGCTGTATTTATGAAGAAATATAAATAACTGAGCTCACATCTGTGAAACAGTCGTTAGGGTATTGGTGCTTTAACACATTTGGAAACTAATGCAAATAGCATGAAAGCTGATATTTTTCTATGGTTTATTGTTCTTTGAACTTGAAACTGGGAAAACTTATATTAAAAATTGAAGTGAAACTGGTGACTATTCCATAGATGCATTTAACTTGTGGAATTTGCTAAAAATGCTCTTTGGAGCGTGATTTTGGAAAGGGTTCATAACTTATCTGAGATGAAAAATCAAAAAAATACGAAAAGAAAAGTAGTTAGGCTCCATTAGCCAGTACTCTAGCAGATTTATTGGGAAGTCATTCTTTGAGCTAGTGTTTTTATAACTTAAACAAATTACAAGTAAACATCATATTTGTATGTGACTTTTCATGAAAGCAATGCTTTAGAGTGATTCATTACTTATTACACGCTCTGTGTAGTACACAGACTATCCATCCTGCAGCTGTTAGACGTAATGAGAACAAGAAAAAGACGTTGTGTGCTTTAGCAGAAGAGAGCAAACCTGGACTAACTTCCATAAAAAGGCAGCTTTTGCATACAAAACTCTTGAAAATTGTCTCAACAAATCAGAAGCTCTTCTGAAACTCAGTAGCACTTCCCACTTCCTACTTGCCTCCTGACTCTGACTTAGTGCTTCAATATATCTACTTTATAGTTATATACTGATATAAAATGCATTTGCATATAAGCATTCAAAATTCAATCTCTCCCTCTCTACCTAATCAAAAATATCAGTGAATGGAAGAAAACAGAGAGATACATATTCACCTTTGCTTATTAATTTTCTTGATTTTGCTAACTGCTTTTTTAACTGTGTAGATGGGTTTTGTGCTGTAATTACAAGACATACAAATTGACACAAGGAATTATGTTAATACTTATTCATTATTAAGCATTGTGGTAATTATCAATGCTTACATATATAATACAATAAATAATAAAGGCTATTTAAATGAAAGTATACTTTCGTAACCACACAATTTCACGAGATTTTTAGTAAAACTATCTTTTGCTTTTTCCCGTCTTAGGGAACCAGGAAGGGAGAAGGCATCCGAGGAGATCAGCACCATGGACAGAGGCCGCAGTGCAGGCTGGCGCTCGGACGGCACCAGAGAGACCACCAGCGCGAGAGTACAAAGCCTCCCAAAGGACTCACGGCCTGAAAGGAATTGCAGCCTGCAGCCGAGTCTGTCACTGGTGTTATAGACCACCTTCAGTCACCCAAATAACCCATGTGTCAGGGGAAAAAGAGAAAGATTCCTGTCTCTGATGGTCTCATGACTTCTAAGACATCAAAAGATATGTAGTGTGTCACATTGCATTTATTTAAGGAACAAAACCAAAACCAATGTCAATGGCATTAATTTCTTATCATTCCTATCCAAGACTGACTTGGGAAATAATTAAAATTTCCATTAACTGAGTTGAAAACCTGTATCAAAACAGGTACTGTGGTGACAGTTGGTAGTGTCTGCTGTTCACCAGTGACAACTTAACAAAAAAAGAAGCCTTCTTACGTAACAGACACCAATATCATAAACACCTTCATGTGAGCTAGTCACTCCAGACTTCCTCTGTGGTCGGTGAAGTGTGTGTTTGCCTGAAGTGAGGGATGCAGGTCACCTGAATCCTTGATGACATTTGCTAAGGACAAGACAAACTGCACGCTGTTTCTTTCCAGTGCTTAAAGAGACAGTGGGGTAACTGCTTTAGAAATAGACACAGCCAGTGCAGATGTCTAGTTTTATCTAGACAGACCACTTGAACACTAACAGTAAGCAATACGCAAGAAACTGGGGAAGCATACAGAAGTGCCAATATCTTTGGGAGGATTGCATCTAGGGGTGAAGAGGCTGCTTTGAAGCCCCACACAACCCCACACTCACCTGGAGGATGTGCCATCAGATGATGGATATTATCTCATACTGATATACAACCTGATGGTGAAAGTCCATACATTAAACTTATTCTATATGCATCTTATACCTGAAATATAAGCCTCTGAGAGGATTGTTATGAGACCATAACTAATTCAGCTTCACATTCTCCTCACTACCTAGGATGCTGGTTAGACTTCATTACTTTATTTGATTTTTTTCAACATCCCTCACATTAAAATTTCACTCAAACCAAGAGGCACTGGAAGGTGAAAAAAAAGTCCCAAGCAACTACATGATTTTGAAATATTTACTGTTGATAGAGAAAAATAGAGTGAAAAGTTAGAGATATAATTTACATTATAGAATAGAGATGACTAAAGGAAAAGTGTTTAAAACTCCTTCTTTTGGATTCAGGGTCTGCTTTGAATTGTAGAATTGTAGAAAGTTTTGGGTTGGAAAGGACCTTAAAGATCTTTACTTCCAAACCCCCTGCCATGGACAGGAGCATCTTCCAATAGACCAAGTTTCTCAAGGCCTCGTCCAACCTGGTTTTGAAGACTTTCAGGGAGGGGGAATTCACAACTTCTCTGGGCAACCTATTCCAGTGTCCCACACTTTTACACTAAAAAATTTCTTCCTGCTATCTAATCTAAACTTAGCCTTAGCCTTTAAACTTAGGTTTAAAACCACTACTTATCATTACACTCCCTGACAAAGAGTCTGTCCCTGTCTTTCCTGTAGGCTCCCTTTAAGTACTGGAAGTTCTCTCTGGAGCCTTCTCTTATCCAGAATGAACAACCCCAACTCTCTCAGCCTGTCCTCATAGGGGAGGTGCTCCAGACCTCTGATCATTTTTGTAGCCCTCCTCTGGACCTGATTGAGCAGGTCCATATCTTTTTCATGCTGGGGGCCCCAGAGCTGAACACAGTACTCCAGGTGGGACGTCACCAGAGCAATGCAGAGGGTGTTAATCACCTCCCTTGACCTGCTGCCTGCACTTCTTTTGATGCAGTCCAGAATGTAATTGGCACCCTAGAACGAAACCTCTTCTTCCTATCAGTCCAAAGAAAATCAAATGCAAAAAATAATGAAAAAATAATGTACTTTTGAGTCTGTAGACAGACTGAAGGAACAGTTCTGCTTTGGAAAATAAGAAGAATGCTCTAAACTCATTCAGTGAATTGGACAAATGATACAGACTGGAGATGAAGTCTGAAAATAAACCACCCAATTTTAGGTATCTAAGAGAGCTACTTGAACCAAAATCTGAGTTTTGCCAAGACTATATATACAACCAAAGAAGGCAGACGATTTCCTCTAGAGAAGGCCTAGACCTCTACTGAGATCTCTCTATCTCACTTACTCTTGTAGGAATTTTTACATCAGTAAGCTCTTTCTGTAGGCACTTCCATTCACCACCAGAAATTATATAATATGCAGTCCTTTTCACCCTCCTCTTTATTCCTCTCCATCCAGATTAGTGAATAAAAATTTATTTTAGTAGACTAAGGCAAGGTTCTTATCCCACAGTTCAAAGCTGTTAACTAAACTCTTTTTATGCCAGAAAGGAGGCCAGGAAATTGCCATAACCTTTCAGCTTTTCCTCTGGCAAGGGGTAGTTTCTTTCATGCAACTACCAGATTTTTTGAGGCCATTAGGTTTTGAATGCCTCCCCACTACCCAAACCTTGCTAAACAAAATACAAACAGATTTCTTGGTGTAAGATGGGTTTAATCACATGTTGTTATGAGGAGGTTTTTGCCATGGTTGCCATAGTCGGGAATGTTAATTGATAGTGTCAGTGTTAGATATTTTACTAATGTCCGTGGTGTGTTTAAAAGTGGAAATTTGATGATGACACAAAGTACAAGAAACATTTAATTTATTTTATTTTATTTTTCAAATTGAAAAATCTATTGCTCCACTTGACCTGTTCATAAATCTCACATTTAATACTGGATAAGTATTACTTGTTTATTATAAGGAAGTTTCTGTGGCATTCCAAGAGCAACTCCACAATTCTTTCCACAGAATTTAAACCCACCTGGGGACAGTAGGGATCATGGGGCAAGTTTCATCTTCCTCTCTTCTCCTCCCTTGCCCTTTGTGTGATCTCCTCCTAACAATATTATTTCCTCTCATTGCAGAGTAAGGCATAGCTGCACACTAATAACAGCAGATCAAGGAAAAGCAAAGGCCACATTTTAGTTCCCTGCTTCTACATTGCTTCAGGGGAAATTGTTTGGGACAATCTTATTTTATGTCTAGGCTGCATTCTGCTTCTCAGTAGCAAGCCTCTGCTGAGGGGCCATTCCACCTCCTGTTTTGTTCCTTGCTGGATTTATTCCTGGTACACCCACACAGAGGTATATGTTGCAGAACACAGAAACACTCTTCTTTTATGGTGCAGGACCTGCAATGCTGGAAGATGATTTGATGAAGTAAAGTAGCATTATACTGCCCTATACCAGTGAGCTATGTGGGTAGGTGTCAGGTATGTTGAAAAAGAAAAAAAACTAAAAGTCAGCTATCTATTTATCATTCTTCTGACTACTACCTGCAGCACAATGTACTGTTCAGTTATCATTTGCAATATAGTGTCATTGACAATTTGCAGACTAACATGTTTACCACTCAGGGAACTGAACACTTCTATTTGTTTAAGTCTATAGAAATCATGTCTCACCTGTTACTATGCAACATGCCTTCAGTAAGGTCAGACACATGGTGCCACCATTGGGCACAGTGACAGAATCCCTGGGGCTCTGCCTTTGCTCCCATATGCTGTCAGGCTAGACAAGAAACAAAAATAAGGTGCCTGGATACCTGGTGTCAGGTAGGTGCCAATCCCTTACCCATTCTTTCGGTCACAGCAACCATTGGCTCCAGTACCCCAACCTGTGGTGTGAGGAGGTGATACCAAACTATGAGTGTCCCCTGAATGGGCTACAATCCAGCACAGACCCAGTAGCACAGTTCAAGAAGGCTCTCACTGCAGTTTATTGCACACAATTTTCGGTTACTCAGAAGTAAGATGGCCATATTATTGTAAATAATATCTAAAAATACCCCAAACAAAACAACAAAAAACTGTCAAAGAAGTGAGTTGAATGATTTAATCACTCTCTGAGTTTCAGTGCATTTTAATACTGACTACAATAAAAATATAGTTTTGTTTTATCTTTCTTTATATTTTTGTCCAGAGAAATATATATTCAGTGTTTCCAAATTGAAATAAAGCTAAATTACATTAACGAATTACTGAAGTATGACCCCATGGAAGCAATGAAATGCATATAACCACTAACAATGATTTTTGGAAAGATCAGGCAAAATCACTGTCAGCAAGGAAATTACTTCTTATGGATCTGACACTGATTTTTCAGTTTTCTGTCCCTTCCCCCATACTTTTCCCCTTTCTCGTCTCTTTTGAAGGGGCTGCATGAAAAGCATAACTCATCGTTAAATGATCTGAGAAAACAGGCAGGAAAAAGAAAAGGGCAAGATAATTTCACTTGTATAGATGAGCAAACAGAAAAACAATAGCAAGGCAATCAACTGAGCAAACAGAGGCTGTGGCAGTAAAATAAATGATTATGTACCCATCATTCTTAAAATCTGAAACGCAAATAAATTTCTGGGGGTGGTATTAATTAAGAGATTATTCTTATCAAATAGGATTGCTTATAGAAAGATTTTTACCTGTGCCTATAAAACCCTAAAATACTAAACAAAACCAGCAGTCCTATTCCACTATGCAAGATTTGTACATCTGAGCAGAGCCCATGTAATGACAGTTTTGGCCTAGATCTTCCACTGCTCTGAATTACTATGCTTCCTTATGCCTTGCTGACCTACATTACCTGAAGTCTGAGTTCTTTATACACAGTTCAGTGGTGGTGAAGCTGTCAAAATAAAGTTTGGAGGAGAAGCTCTGTTCAAGATATGAACACAGTCTGGGAAATGCAAACTTTCATGCAGCACTTGAAGATACCAGGAGCAAGCAGCCAGCAGTAGAAACAAGAATACAAAGGTTTACAGCATTTTCTTATTCGTAAAGGTGTGCTTACAAGAAGGCACTCCAAGAGGCCTTTTATTCTGTTCTCCAGTATGGTTTAGCCTTCAGCTACTGCTGAAGTGACTGTGACAAGAGGTAACAGGCACAAACTGGAACATAGGAATTTCCATCTAAACATAAGGAGGAACTTCTTTCCTTTGAGAGTGGTGGAGAACTGGAGTAGGCTGCCTAGGGAAGTGGTGGAGTCTCCATCTATGGAGACATTCAAGACCCACCTGGACACCATCCTGTGCAACCTGCTCTAGGAGAACCTGCTCTGCCAGGGAGGTTGGACTAGATGACCTCCAGAGGTCCCTTCAATTCCTGACATTCTGTGATTCAGTGATTCTGTCATTGTGACAAGAAGGCTCAAATGACTGAATAAAAACAAGACATGTTGTAATTGTTCAATCACATAGAAATGTGAAAGTTGTCCATTTCTAAAATGGACTGTCAAGAAAGCATTTGCTCTAAAGTGTTTAAGATGTACTTGGTGATTCTCAAATTCTTTGAGATATCTTTTAATTCACAATGAAACATGCATCCTTAATTTCAATAAGGCTGAGAATTGATATGGACATGCATCAAGATATATGTCCAGGAATTGATTGTGGTCATCTGTTTAATTCCAGCTTACGAAACATTATAATGAGATGCATTTGATGGTCTGACTTCCTGATGTCTATTAGTACTTCTCAGTAAACAAGCTGTACAAATGGAAATGGTCTTGTGGACACTTTTTTATTAGAATCCTAGAATCTTCATGGTTGGAAAGGACCTTCAAGTTCACCAAGTCAAACTGATAGTCCTACACTTCTGTTATCCCTAAACCATCCCCCTAAGAGCCACACCTGTTTCTGAAAACCTCCAGGGATGGTAACTCTGCCACCTCCCTGGGCAGCCTATTCCAATACCTCACCACTCTTTTGGTGAAGAAATTTTTCCTAATATCTAATCTAAACCTGCCCTGGCACAACTTGAACCTGTTCCCTCTAGTCCTATTGCTAGTCACAAGGGAGAAAAGGCCAACACTCACCTCTCTGCAACCTCCTTTCAGGTAGCTGAAGAGAGTGATAAGGTCTCTCCTCAGCCTCCTCTTCTCCAGGCTAAACAGCCCCAGCTCCCTAAGCCTCTCCTCTTAAGGGTTGATCTCCAGACTCCTGTTGCCCCCTAGTCACCCTTCTCTGCAGCCTCTCCAGCACCTTGATGTCCTTCCTATACTGTGGTGCCCAAAACTGCACATAGTACTTGAGGTGTGGCCTCACCAGCACCAAGTACTTAAGGATGATGCTCATATAACCCTTGAAATAAATACAGCGAAGATTTCATCCAACACCTGACTGTTAAAACTTGTGTTGTTTAATACCTGACTCAGCTTCCAGAGCATTACTGGGGCTTATATTCAACCACTATCATTGTCTGGTGTTGCTTGCTTTCCACTGCTGTGTTGGACCTACCTAGTTAATAGGATCCATCTCCTCTGGGTTATGTTTAAGGAGTTAATGAGCAGTATTGTAATGTAAATTTTACATCAGTTGTGAGAAGAAAGAATCACAGATGAAAGCTTGTTTTATTTCTAAAAAATCAACTTTGACTCTTGAGCTTTGTAATATTTTCTCTTTTCTGAAGATATTTTATTCTAGAAAGCCAAACACACTCCCATTAGCACCATGTTCAGTCAAGAGCATCTGGGAAATATATTTGTTGTATTAAAAAAGTATAAAAATATTCCCACATTTGCTTTGTAGGGGATAACACAAAGCAGTTGTGTGGCAAAATGTCTTGCTTTGCAGAACACAGTCCATCAGAAGAGATGTGTTTTGGTTCATCTGAGAGAGATAGCTATAAATCACCAGGTGGTAATAGGAATTGTCAGGTAAAGCTATGCTCAGCTGCAGAGGGATAGAGGCTCAGGGGAGAGTTTGGTGGGGGAGTGGCTTCCTTGCCTGCCTGCTCTGCCATGGCACTGTCACTCCTTCCCTGTGCCCTTACAGCTTTACACTCCCTATTATAATTTTCTGCTCCAGGCAAGACAGCTTTCCCCTGCCCTTGGCATGGATCCCACATCTCCAGACAGAGATGCCTTTGCCTCAAGCAAAAGAGCTCCTTTTCCTACCACCCACTTCCTTGAGCAGGCTGCAGTGTCACTTTATTTACTGACATCCTATTAGAAAGCCACCTGCCCATTAATAGGTGTGACCTCATCAGCAGAGTACACCCAAAAATCCTGGTTGCTAAATCAATCCTGGTTGCTAAATCAAATCAGCCAGAGACATGCAATGCTCATCTTAGGGGAGAATGAGTGACTCTCTGTCATAAAATGATTTCCTAATGGAGGTTCAGACCTTGGAGGTGGTGAGAAACATAAATGGTTAGTGTGTGACACTGGATCTGACTTATACCTGTTTTATATTAATGGAGATGGGAACTGCTAAGAGATCTGTGATTAGCTTCCAGGTGGGTAAACACAACTGGAATTATTCAGCTGCTCTGACAATTCCCAAAATTTCTGGAAAATTAAGAGGTTTTTTGTAGCCACCTGGAGATTTCTTCAGCTTTTTATTGGCATAAAAAGGTAAAACTGCTTTAGAATATTTTTTTCCCCCCAGGTAGAAATCATGTCTATCTAATCACTCAATGGTGTCTAGCCTTGCAAAATGTTTCACTTGAACATGTTCCTTACAAGAGTTTGCTTCTGGACAAATACCCTATTGCCCTGTCTACTTTGTCTTCTATCATGACAAAAGAGCCAAATTCCTAATGTTGTGGTATTGATAGAGCACTGGATGTTAGATGTTTTTAGAAATGCCAGTTTCCTGCAGTGGTGGTACTGAGTAATAAAAATAGCTTTGTATTTGCTTTGAGGTACTAAAATTTAATTAAAATCAAGGAGAAGGTAAAAGAATTATACTGACATGTTTACTCTTTTGTCCCTCCATTTTATTTAAGAATATTTCTGTGTTTCAGGCATGCTTTGTAGGAGCTATACTGTGGTTGTGGAATACTCTTATTTCCATGCAATCTCTGAGATAGTTCCACTGGATTTGACACAAACACAGATTATGCCCTGCATGGTGCAGCAATGAGGTGGCTTGCATTTTGGACCCCAAAGATTTCCATGAGGGTGACAGGCTGGGGGGGCTTTTGTGTGCTATATTATTTGGAAGAGGGAGTTGCAGAATGATGACTGCAGGTGATGAAAACTACGCATCTACAGTCACAGAATCGCAGAATGTTAGGATCTCAAAGGGACCTCGAAAAATCATCTAGTCCAACCCCCCTGCCACACCAGGATTCCCTAGACCAGGTGACACAGAAGCACGTCCAGACGGGTTTGGAATCTCTCCATAGAAGGAGAGTCCACAAACTCTTTGGGAAGTCTGTGCCAGGGCTCCATCACTCTCACTGGGAAAAAATTTCTCCGGGTATTCACACGGAACCTCCTATGCTTCAGCTTATAGCCATTGCCTCTTGTCCTGTCACTGGGCTCCACTGAGAAGAGCCTGACCCTCTGACACCTACCCTTCACATATTTAAAAGCATATATGATGTCGCCCCTTAGTCTCCTCTTCTCCAAAATAAAGAGACCCAGCTCCCTCAGCCTTTCCTCATCAGGAAGATGGTCCAGCCTCTTCATCATCTTNGTCTTCTGCCCAACTCTCCAGCCTCTCTAAGTCTTGCTCAATGGCAGCACAACCCTCCAGTGTGTCAGCCACTCCACCCAGTTTAGTGTCAGCAGCAAACTTGCTGACAGTGCACCCTGTTCCCTCAGCCAGGTCGTTAATGAATAGATTGAGAAGTACTGGTCCCAGTA
This sequence comes from Galbula dea, assembly GCA_013399015.1. Classification (NCBI taxonomy): domain Eukaryota; kingdom Metazoa; phylum Chordata; class Aves; order Piciformes; family Galbulidae; genus Galbula; species Galbula dea. Next base: position 141,068 of record VWZX01003973.1, on the reverse strand, counting down.
CTGACCCCTGAGGGACTCCACTAGACACAGGCCTCCAACTAGACTCCATCCCACTGACCACGACTCTCTGTCTTCTGTCCTTCAACCAGTTCACAACCCACCTCACTACCCAAGCAGCCAGACCACACTTCCTCAGTGTAGCTGCAAGGATGCTGTGGGAGACAGTGTCAAATGCTTTAATGAAATCAAGATAAACCACATCCACTGCCCTACCCTCATCTATCCATCTGCTTATGTGCTCATTAAAGGCTATCAGGTTGGTCAAACATGACTTCCCCTTCGTAAACCCATGCTGACTGCTCCCAATGACCCCCTTATTTTCGATATGCCTAGAGATAGAGTGGAGGATAAAGTGCCCCATCACCTTTCCAGGGATGGAGGTGAGGCTGACCGCTCTAGAGTTACCCGGCTCCTCCTTCTTGCCCTTTTTGAAGACTGGAGTGACATTTGCCTTCCTCCAATCCCCAGGCACCTCTCGTGTTCCCCAGGACTTACCAAAGATGATGGAGAGTGGCCTGTGTTGAGACTGGAGACAAGGTGGGTCCCTTAATAAGGAGTACAAAGCACTGCTGCATCCAGCTGCATCTCATACTTCTCCAGGAGCAGAAAAAGGAAGAAAAAGCCTAAAAAGTACTGTGATTCCAGACCTTTTATGTGACAAGAGCCACTTGAGACTAGTAAAGATTACAGCCGAGTGTATGATATCTGCCAGAGTGTGAAAAGCTTGGAATCAGTGAAGGCAGTTACCAGGCAGCATCCGCAGCTGAGGGAAGAGGAGGTGCTCCTGCAGTGCCACACAGTGATGACCTCCAAGAGATCCAGTGAGGAAACAACACACTTATCACCTCTCCTCAGCGTCTGGTGGAAACAGGTCTGCTTTTCCCTGAGTGGGTGCAGGAGGGCACAAGTGAGAAGTTGACTCTTTAGTTCTCTTACCAGAGATCAATACTCTGACATGGCTCCTTGGATCATTCAAGGAGAGCAAAAAGGAGACAAGTATAGTTTTCACTCCTTCCTTGGGCCTTTTATTTAGCACTGTGAAAACTAAGACCAGGCCTTTAAGCCCTTTATCCCCTCTGGTTCTGGGATAATGAGGTCATACAGACATGCAGTATTATATTCTCACGGGGTCTTCAACTTACCAGATTTCTGCTGGAAATACAACACAACAGAGAGGAAATAGTCTAGGAGGTTCCTGGAGTGTGTGGAAGAGAACTTCCTGATCCAGCTATAAGTAAGCCTAGCATGAGAGGTGAGGTCCCCTGCTCCACCTGCTGTTTACAAACAGAGAAGATGGGAGATGTGGTGGTCAGCAGCCTTTTTGGGCATAGTGCCCACGAAATGATAAGAGTTTTTGATTCTTGGTGAAGAAAGGAGGAAGCAAAACTTCCACCTCGGGCTTCTGGCAGCATGGCTCGAAAGTTGCTCAGCAGAAAAAGACGTGGGGGTGTTGGTTGACAGTGGCTGAAGATGAACCAGCAGTGTGCTCAGGTGACCAAGAAAGCCAACAGCATCCTGACATGGATCAGAAATAGTGTGGCCAGTAGGAAAAGGGTAGTGATTTGTCCTCCTGTACTTGGCACTAGGGAGGCCACACCTCAAATACTGTGTTCAGTTTTAGGCTCCTTACTACAGGAAGGGCACAGAGGTGCTGGAGTATGTCCAGAGAAGGGCAACAAAGCTGGTGAAGGGTCTAGAGCACAAGTATTCTGAGGAGCAGCTGAGAGAATTGTAGTTGTTTAGTCTGAAGAAAAGAAGCCTCAGTTGAGACCTCATCTCTCTACAACTACCTGAAAGGAGACAGTAGTGAGGTGGGGTTCAATCCCTCCTCCCAGATAACTAACTATAAGAAAGAGGAAAAGGTCTTAACTTGTGCCAGAGGAGGCTCAGTTTGAGTATTAGGAAAAGTTTCTTCACTGAAAGAGTTGTTAGACATTGGTCCAGGGTGCCCAGGGAAGTGGTGGAGTCACCATCCCTGGAGGTGTTCAAAACATGTGTAGAGGTGGCACATCGTGACGTGGTTAAGAGGCAGGGTGTTGCTGGGCTGGTGGTTGGACTTGATGATCTTTCTTGTGGGAAAAATGGAAGAGACCACTGGAGAATCAAGATTATGATATACAAAGATTGTAGGGTTTTTCTCATAGGCAGCTCCTGTTGCACTTACCTATGTTCATTTTTAAATGGAAAGCATACAGCAAATTGGTGGCCCCTTTTTGTAAAATGTTATGGAGCTTAGAAGATGGTTAGCTTTATGGATAGTGCACACAACCTAATTAGTGAAGGAAAACTAATCTATACCAGATTACAAGTACCATTCTATTAATCTGCATTGGGAAGGATAAAAATGTCAAGTAGGCTGGACAGAAATAAGAGAGGTACAAACAGTTGGGCAACTTCAACAGGTTACTGCACGAGATCATCAGCACAACCCTTCTATTTATGCAGTGTCTGTCACTGGCCAAGGGTCATGGCAGCAACAGCACTGTAAAAGTACAACAAGAATTTTTACTTCTGGAAGTTTACAATCCTGGGAGGTTGCCTTCTCCCTCAGACTTGTATTTCCCTCACTGGTCCTCATTCTGTTAAAAGTTTTTCCAAATTGGAAAACATTGACATCTTAGGGACCTGAAGCTGAGCTGTTCCAAACACTCTTGCATGCCACTGCAGCTGCGTCCAGCAGCTGGTGGGTCTGCACCTGCTAAGGTCTCTGCTTCTGGGAGTGGATGTTTGCTTCAATGGCCTCCACAGGAATTAACACCATTTCTAAGGCATGTTTCTCTCCAGCACACAGGGCAAAATCTTTGGTGATGGTCATTAATATGTGTACAAACATGGCAGAGAAAGTAGATTGGCTTCCTCCTAGGTCTAAAAAGAGGCCATTGGCACTGTTGGTGTTTCTGTGGTTGTTACAAAGGTGACCAGACTTCTTAGTTCCTGGGCATAAGCACCTCCAGTGGGATCCCTGGCTTTACTCAACACAAATCTGTTTTTTCACTGACTCTAAAAATAATGGGTTTGAATCTCACCAATTATATTCTATATCCACAGGTGGAATCATAGAATTGTCAGAGTTGGAAGGGACCTTAAAAATCATCTGGTTCCAAACCCCTTGCCTGGCAGGGACACCTCCCACTACAGCATGTTGCCCAGAGCCCCACCCAGCCTGGCCTTAAAAACTTCCAGGGATGGGGCTTCCACCACCTCTCTGGGTAATGCTGCCACAAGCTTCATCAGAGGGCACCTTTAATGAAATATTGTGCTCTTTATTTGCACAATCATGCCAAACTGACCAGTGCTGTCTAACCTCAGTTTTGCAATGTACAGATGTCGTGGTTAGAGACTTGTCCCCCGACCCACGGCAGAAATACCCTTATTACCCCTTTTTCTCCCCCAACCGGAAGAGACAGGGAACAATAAGGGCAGAGAGGCTTCTGGATTGGAAAGTAAAAACTAAAACTACTTTAATAATTGTAACAATGTTAAATGAAACATATATAAATATATACAGGACCCAAATACCTAACCCCACTCCCCCTCTCTATGATAATTACGTCACCACCGAAATCTCAAACCTCCCGGTGCCAGCTCCAGCTCTCAGTCGGTTTCACGTGTGCAGCTCCCCGCTCTCCCAGCACGTGTTCCCCAGCTAGCCCCAGCACAGACAGAAACCCAGCATGGCACAGGTCGCAGCCCGGCACTATGTCCCAGCACCCCCACCCAGGGTCCCAAAAACCTCCCTTTTTCCACTTCCCCCTGGGGGGGCAGGGTTCCTCCCGAGCTTGGGATTCAGGAATTTCAGGTTTCTTAAAGGGGCAGTTCAGTTTAGCAGGTATCCCTGGCAAGGTGGGGGGGGGGGGGGAGGGGGGGAACTGATACTGAATATCATGTATATGGGATGGAATACCTTTTAGAAAATAAAGTCACTGAACAGAATTAATTCTGTTCTAACCCAAACCAGGACATTTTTACCCAAACCAGAACAACAGAATATCCTGGCTTCAGTTCAGAATGCACTTAAGGAAAAAAAGACAGAACAACACTATTTACTTTGTCCTTTGCTTCCAAACTTAATTACAGAAAACAACAATTTACTGCAAATAAGATAATAAAGAGCAAGGGACAATCTGGGAAGTCCAATTCACAATTCAGACCTAATGTAAGCAGAAGGTATTAACATACTGCAGACATCATGTGGCTGCTATGAATGAGTTGATGCTCTCAGTGTGAATCTTCACTGACCTTGCTGATCTAGATCCAGGCTGGCTATGTTAGATGGGCACTTGCTTCCAGTTCAGGTTAGACTCTCATGCACCCTAATAATGAAGGGCTTTGTACATAGAAGATCTTTCCAGGCATGGACACCACTTTCACACCGTCATAGCTTAATGGCATACCCTGCTTCTTTGGTAAACATGGGGCAGTTTTATCTCACTTTCAGTTAGGGATAAGCTGTCTCAAACAGCTTTTGTCACACCTTGTGACAAACACAAAGGAGCTGACACGTTACAAATCAGTATCTTACTTTATGCAGTGATATTTTATTCTTGTGCTCTTAACCAAAATGATGTGCCTGCCATCTTGCATGTGAGTCTCCCTTTCCCTGGCAGGTGACTTGAGCTTCAGCAGAAACACCATCACTTCAGTGTTGGATATGTTTTGTTTTCGTGATAGTGGGCTCTGCTTTTTGTTTGTTTACATGGTGCCTTTCCCTCTGCATCTCAGATGATATGTATGTTGGCATAGAAGCGGGGGACTGGACCTATTCTTCCTGTAACAGAGCCAGCATCAGAGAGCTACATTGGTGCTGCTACTTGTGCTAGGCTTGTCGTGTAAATCAATACAGAGGTCCCATTCCTGATGATGCCAGTTAGAGGCTTTTTACAAGCTCATAAGCTCACAGAAATGCCGAAAGGAAGAAAATAGACGGAGAGTCAGAGCTGGCTGCCTCAACAAACAGTTGAAAACCAAGTGGGGAGGAGACCTGGCTATAAGTCATGCTCAGAGACTTGTGGTCATTTGGAGTAGAGGATAGTGGAGGTTTTCTAGCTCCCCAGAATATAATAATTTCAACTGAATTATGATACAACTTTTGTGTATCTTGGATACACTTTTTCTTCCATAGAAGATAAATATTTCATTGAATATCCAGATGTGAATGTACATTTTCCATTAAAAAAAAAAATCCCAAACCCAAAAAACCCTTTGCCCTTGAGTAACATTGGTAAAATGAGTTTTTTGCATTCTCTCTCTTGGGATATAGTGGAAATTTAGGTCCAGCTATTGGTCAGTGAAAAAACATTGAGATTGAAAGTGAAAAAAAATCTTAGCTGTAACCTCACGAGATGATGAACATGTATTCCTGTTATTTCAGATTTTAAAATTTTAAAAAAAGCTTGGGAAATGAAAAAGGGAGATTGTCAGAGCAGTATGAAGCTAGGTGTGCTGTCTGTCCTGTTTATTTTATGAGAAAATATAAATATTTTATGGCAATATATAACAATAGTCTGCTGTGATAAAACAATTTACAGTGGTGAGATAGAAAAAAAATCACAGTACAGCAAATATTTAAAGAGAAAAAAATTTTGTTATAAGGGTATATTAAGCATTCTTCAATGTAGTTAAGTGTAGTTGTGGAGTCAATTTAAACTTTAATATCTAAAAACAGTCATGAAGAATAATGAATGAAGCAAAACTTCCAAAGGCGCTTAAAACTTTTGTCTTTCATTCTTTTCATTATCTATTCTTTTAAGGAAGGCCAGGAATTAACAGATCTGTCTCAGAGAAGAAAGTTAAACAGAAAAAGAGTAGTAGGAGCATTAAACAGTGAAGCCCTTAGGAGTGATAGAGCTTCACAGAAAGGAGACTGGGGAGCAGTTGCAAGTACTCTTGGGGAAGGAGTGATGCTGAACTTGGAAACATGAAGCTAATCCATATAGAGAAAAATTAGCTGACACACATGAACGCAATGGGAAGGAAAAAACCTCTGGAGCAGCAGTGTGAAAATGAAGAGGATGCAGAGGTAGGCATTTGCAATGCAGCAGAGCTTAAAAAGAAAAGGCTGGTAGAACATGCAGATGCATAGAGGGGAAAATGGGGATGTGAGGAAATAGGTGTTGGGAAGCAGCAGCTGTCTTCTCACATGACTCTGTTGGCTCTAGGCCTTTTGGGTTACACATGGTTTGAATGATTCCAGAGGTAAGAGGGACTGATATATAGAAAAACTTTTTTTTTAAAGAAGGAAAAAATACAGTCACCTTTATTGAAGAAATGGCTCATAAGAGGTACCAATTAACAATTCACTAATAGGTGAAAACACAAATGGAAAGAACTCATCTTAATAATGTTTTTGAAGGGAGAAAAGTGTGTCAATCCCTGTATAATACGTGGAAAAAGAGAGTAAGAAAGCAAATTAATAATAAAGAAACTACATTGAAAAAAGAGTTGTCTAAACCTGTACTTAAACAAGAAACTCTGTGTGAAATGTGTTGAATGCTCAGGCTTTAAAGGCTAAAGCTCTAATCAGTGTCCTAGAGCTTTTTGGCCAGATACTTCCTTGAACCATGGTGAATTTTAGGGGGGAACCCAGCGGAGATGACAACAAGGAACCCAGTTCACCCTCTCATTGGTGAAAGAAAGGGATGCAGGAGAGACAAGGTCAAGGGCAAGGGTGGCTGTCCCACTGTGATCCCTGTCTTGTGTTTATTCTTGTGCTCATAACCAAAACGATGTGCCTGCCATCTTGCATGTGAGTCCTTTGCCCTTTCCCTGGCAAGTGACTTGAGCTCAAGTCACTCAACCAGGCCTTAACTTAAGGGGTAACTTCAAGGCCATTCTAGGGAGGCGGGTGTTGGCCTCTTCTCCCTTGTGACTAGTGACAGGACTAGCGGGAATGGGCTCAATCTGTGCCAGGGCAGGTTTAGATTGGATATTAGGGAGAATTTCTTTACTGAATGAGTGGTGAGGTATTGAAATAGGCTGCCCAGGGAGGTGGTGGAGTCACCATCCCTGGAGGTTTTTAAGAAGAGGATAGATGTGTTTCTTCAGGGGATGATTTAGGGATAAGAGTAGTGTAGGGCTATTGGTTGGACTAGATGATCTTGAGGGTCCTTTCCAATCGTAATGATTCTGTGATTCTGTAACTTCATGTATTTGGATCACAGAGCTGTCATCCCTCTTCTGATATTTCAGATATACCTCTTCAGCCTCATCCTCTGGCTATAAACAACATCTTGTCTTGCAGAGCAGGAAACCCTCTACTTGTAGAAGGAGATGTGAAGTTTGATGGGGGCTGTGTGCTCAGAGAGCTACTTCCCAGCTGCTGCCTGTGGTTATGGTCCCTGCAGCATCTCCTAGTTTGACCAAGCAAAGCATCCCCTCTTATGGGACCTAAGGAGGTTTTGTCTGCTTGTTGGAAAAAAAGATGCCTGAGATACAAGTAGCTAAGCTGGGAAAACAATGATGTGGTCAGTGTGAGTCTTTTCTGTCTAAAAACATACAGCTTCATAAATAACCTCTTTACCTGCAAGGCAAGAGGAAGACACACTTTCCGTAAAAGAGCCTAATGGCTTGTTCTGTTTTAACAGTATTTCAGAGTTTCATTCTGCAGTTAGGCAATGAATCACTGCCCAACAGAAAACAACTTAACAACTGTATCTCCTTTCTTTTTTTTTTTGCAAGGTCCTATAGACATCCTAAGGATAGTGTTAGTGGGAGCAGAGCTGAGGAGAGAGAGCAGGGCGCTGGAGCTGAGCTGCCCCACTGGCAAAGCTGCGTCGGCACAAAGGAGGGTGGCTGCTGCCTTTTGCTTTCGAGTAGCTTTGTAGGAGGAAAAAAAGTAGGAGGGTTCCACCTGCCGGACAAACAGTTAAGTCCGTTGCTTGTGAGGAAGGGATGGGGAAGGCTTCCATCTGCCGTTCTGTGTTTTCACCTGTGCGAGGCAGAGAGAGACTAGCAGCACAGGTTTAATTGCTCTGCTGGCCAAACCCAACAACACTCCAGAGCTGGGTATACATTACTGTAACGTCTCCTCTTGCAATGATTTTCTCTTGCAATGATTTTCTCTTGGCGTTAGTAGATTAGTATCACAGATTTCCTAATTAGCTACAGACCTAAAAGCAATCAGATTTTACATGTGTAAAAAAACAAAAAAAAAACCTGTCTACACGGCTACTGGTTGCTGAAATAAATCAAACTCCTCAGAGTCCTCTCCCTTGGGACTAACAGATGCTGAGAGCTGCAGGGCACGACCTTCATTACCTAATAGGAAGATTCTTTTAAACAGTGAGTCAGAGCTAACCCCATGCTTCAGCATGGAAAACTGAGACACAGTGTTTATTATTCAGAAGACAGAAACTTGTCACTTTTAGAAGCTGAAATTTGAAACACAGTTAATAAATTGCTGGTTTTCTATCTCCTTTCAAGCATTACACAAACTGGTTGAACTTCTTGCAGATCCCACCTGATCTGGCTGAGGACCTTGTCTGTTGACACAGTTTGGAAACCAAAGGGGCACCATTTTTTCTCTTTGTGATTTTTATCTCAAGTTGCGGCCTTACTCTTTAGGCACCTTTGGGCAGGTGCTGCCTCCTACTGTGAATCTGAGCTGGTCTGAGCCCCACTATGATACTGGCAAAACCAGACGCAGGAATTTGCCTTCATGCTGGGATTCTCCTGGAAGAAAGAGGAGGTAAGTATGTACAGATTTGAAACTCTGTCTTTATACGTATTATATGCACATAATATATGTAACATATGGTATTGCAATTAGTAATATTATTTCTGCTGATTTTTCACCCAGTTTCTTGCCTCTTCTGGGATATCGAATTGGAGGTAAGGTAGAAGACAACTAAAACCAGTGTACAGGTTACTAGAAAGTCATTAATTCCGTTTTCCCCCTCAAAAATGTACATTCCCACAGTACACCTTGCAGAACAGCAAATCAGTAATGCCAATTAGTAGAGCATGTTTCGAACAAAACTTGTGCATGTCAGGAATACCCAAAGCAGAGAAGAAAGAGAAAGAGAAGAAATGGGAAAAAGAGAGATCATAACTGCTGGCATATGACTCTTTTTCTTCTGTAATGCCATGCAGTAGCAGAAAGAAAAAGCAACAGAGATCTGTGGAATGCAAATCTGCAAAGTTAAGGATGCCTGCAGTTACAGTGTGTAAACAGTATCTAGTTTTGTGTGGAACTGATTAGGAGCACCACTTGTTCTCGAAAGAGCCAGCTAACATATTTTAAAATCAATCTGTAGCTGAATAAATGTACAATTGATAAGGCTCATCAAATCTCCAGGCTTCAATGGATTCTTGTTAGAGGTTAACCATGATGTAAAGGTAGCATTAGTCTTTCCTCATCACTCTCTTGGGACTCACTTTCTCACCTGTTATATATTAATCATTTGATTGGGGAGAGTGATACCACCTTGTGGAACTAGTTAAATATTCCCTCCTGATTTCAAATTTATTGTCTTAGAAAAATACTGTCCTTCTGAAGGATAAAGATAAAACCAAATGCCCTCTCTGCAGGGCTGTTGAAATGTGATGGACGAACATGCTCATTAGAGTAAACAACTGGCAACTCGGTATAGGAAGGAAGGACCACTCCAGAACAGACCCGGACCTCCCAGCAGCTGGGGAGTTTGCAAGTTGGCTTCTTACTTTTCCTGCTTCAGCAAGAACATTCATCAAATGCAAGAAGTCAGATTCTGCCTTTGGTTTTGCAGTAAGAAAAGACCATGGACCTGGAGATTATGCTGAGTGTTTTGTTGGTGGAAGATGGAAAAATGTCCTATGTGCTGTGCTTGCTGGTCAGATATGAAGCTTTAATTTTAAAGTAACCCTGACTTTAAACCACTAGGACTGCAGTAGTCTGGTTTAGGGTGCTGTGTGGCCATATACACATACTATCTGCATTTTAAAGGGAAAGCATATAACTCACCAAATATGAATTAGTATTTTTGACATGCTGTTGCACAAGAATATCATGTTAGGAGGGTATAAGTAATTGCATTGGCTGGTGGTCTCCATACTGCTACTTTCTGTAATACAAAATTAATTGAGATGCAGCTGACAGAGAGACCCGATTCAAACATCCTCCAAGATATTCTTTAAAGTGGAATAACCATGACCTATTTACTAGTCAGATTTCGTGCAGGACTGAAACCAGCTGCCTAGGTGCTGTCATCAGAATTTATCAATTCATTCATCTTGCTTATATTTTATTAGGAGAACTAACTATGGAGTGATTTTTCTTCCTCAAAACCTGGAGTCTTGCAATCACCAGGAAACACTTGATCACTCCCACTTCTGTGAACTGAAAGAAAAGAGTGTGAATACTAGAGCAAAATCTGTATGAGTGCTTTATGTGCTGTGTCTTTGGAGGAAGAGGATGGACAGTTTGTGTGGTGTGGCTGAAAAAAAACCCCAAACGAACAAAACAAGAGAACCAGCTGTGGCCGGTGGATTAATTCCCGAAGATGCAGCAGGCAGGGGCAGGAGCGGAGAGGGAGTTGCCGGTCTGGGAGTAGGAGGGGACGAGGGGTGAAAGGGTTGCCGGTCCGGTGCCAGGGGCAACAGAGGAGGGAGGCAGAGGAGCGGCGTTGCGGGACCTGTGCGCCCTGCAGAGCTGAGCTGTGTGGGAAGGGAGGTTTCATCCGGTTTGAGCCCCCGGGCAGGTTTTTCTCCTGCGGGAAGGCTTCTTGTTATCTGGCCTTCAAAGCCCTCTCCTCTCCTTCCGCCGTGGGCGATGAAAGAGAGACGGCGTTTTTAGCTCTTGCAGCAACATTCGGGAGTCGAAGTACCCAGAATGCAATGCTGCTATGTGCAGTGTCTGGATAGCTGCGGTACGTTGGAGACGTGCCAGCTGCCAGGAGAATGTCCCCCCTTATTTCTGCTACGGAATGGATGACTGGGCATTTGTGTGGTGCTTGTGAAAGGAAAAAGTCTCTCTGCAGGCCTGGCAGGGAGTTGGCATCTGCAGTTTGCCTTTCCTTGCGTTGTTTTGCCAATGCCATCAATCTACGGCTCCCTTTGTGAGAGCGAAAGGCAATCTGAGAACAGTGGAGTAGCTACCTCAAATCAAAATAAACCCACAATGACTGATGAAGCTCTCAGCACAAACCCCACTTGTTCCAGCCACGCAGTAACAATCCTCTCTTTAGACTGCCCTGCCAAAAGGGGTCTGGGCAAAGAAGGGCACGTGGGTTTATGGGAGGGCGTTCTAGTTTCTCAATAACGCCCCTGTTCAGGGACTGAAAAGTGTGGAGGTGTTCAGCACAGTTGGGTAAGATAGGTGTTGATGTGGAAAATCTGTTCCACCATCCTGGGATGTAGAGTCAATGTTCTCCTGGGCAGTGCTGCGGGCACCTCTGGGCAGGTCAGGGGGAAAGAGTGATAGTTCTGGGATACTACTTGTGGAAAAGGGGTTGGGAGATGGGGGAGTAAGGAGGGAGGAGGAGGGGAAAATGAGGGGCTGCACAGTGCTCTTTGGGGAAGGGGCAGAGAAATGAGGCAATAGAAGTGATCTACAAGGGAAATGAGCCATTAAATGTGTCATTGCAGCCAGGAGCAGTCAGAGGTATCTTTTTTCTTTCTCTTCCTTTCCTTAAAAAACCCCCATAATTACAGAACAATCAGTATTTCATTCCATTTTGAAATGGAAAGCTGTTCTTTATTCATTAAAAATGTACATTCCATAAAATATGGATCAGCAGCAGGCCCCTCTGGTGAACAGTGAGTTACAGTGCTCCAAATTCAAACTAAATTATTTGTGTTGGTTTTACGATCTGGAATACAAAGTCCCGTGCTCCAGTGCTTCTTTCCAATCATTTAAAACAATTTTATTACAATATTTTCAGCTTTTTAATGTCTGAACAAAGTAATACATTCAGGGGTTGTGAGAGAGAAAAAAGGAAAAGGAGACCAGAAAAGCACCACTTATAATGGAAAATAATAATAAAAAAGTCATAAAGCACTCCTGTGGAGGGGAAAGGGAAGAGGGAAGTGGGTTTGAGTAATGGAACCTCAGTGTACAACCTCTTCACATATTTTAGTGCTTCACACCAAATTATCTGACTTGAATCTGAACCTACAGTTATAATTACAGGTCACATCTGGAACATGAAGGGCCCTGTTGCCTTGCACAGATACAGACATTTTTGCCTAAGGAGCCTCCTTTCAAACCTAGGCTCAGTTTAGCACAGTCTTGTATTGAAATTCAACTCATTTTACGTGACACACAACTTTAGTTTTAGCCATGAAAGAACATAAGGGGAATATGAAGAAATCTTATCTTTGTCACTACACAGGAGAATCAAGCCCAATCTTGCTTGCTAAGATCTCAGATTTGAATTTACAATACTTTTCCTATAACTTTGCTCAAAACCAAAACTGATAGAAATCCTGGGCTGTCCTAAATTGAAAGCAGCTATAATCTCTGAATTTTAAATTAGAACCAGGATCCAAAATATAGATTTCTTTTTCTTTCTAAAAAGTTTTGTTATATAGGAGAGTGCAAAATCTCTGTTTCTTCATTGTAGGGGATCTGGGAAAGAAATCTCACTTTTACTCTTTACCTGAAATGTGTAGTTTTTCTTTTCTTTTTCCTGCAAAAACTGAAAACATATTGAAGATAACTCTTTTTCTGATTAAGGAAAGCATAAGCTTGAAATGCATTTGAAGATTAAGGGCACTGTCTTCTCTATGAAGTCACACTAAATTGAATGTTATTTATGATTTATGGGAATGCTGGGTAGGAGGAGACTCATGCAATATATAAGCTTTCATCCATTAATTTAATGAATATAATTACTCTCTTAAATCTTATACATAATTCTTGCCATGCTGAAAGAGGAGTCTGTACAGATTTTTCAGAGCATTACCACTAAACCTCCTTAAACTCCTTTCAACCTACTTTATTTGAGATGCACTGAAAATTGTCTCATTCTTCTGGGTACCACATTACTACACACTTCGTAGGTTCCTACCACATATTCAGAAATACTTCAATGCCAAATATAAATTACACAGAATTATTCACCAACCAGATGTTAATACATTTACTTCTATGGCCTGAGCTGTGTCCTTATTTTCCAATATTTGAGCCCTTGATTCTGTGATTGTTTCGTAGACATACTTTTAGTATAAACTAGTTTATAGAAACAATATACTTTCAATAGGTAAAACTGCTAGTCCATCAACAAGCCTACTTATGCTTTAAACTTTGATCCAGGCACTGGAACCTGTAAGTTCTCTCTTTCAGACTTTTTACAAGAGTATTCCTAATTTTTACTGTGAAGACTTCTGTTGCTGTCTCTTCAAATGCCTCTCATTTACACATTTAATCTCCTTGTCAAGGTTTTAATAGTTGGTAGTATATACATTCACAGCTGTAATAAATTTCTCCTCTAAGTCTTCTTCACCCACCAATGTTTCACAGAGGTCTAGACAGTTGTCTTTAATTTGAAGGTGTGTGGAAGAACCAGCTTATAAAATCCAGATATTTCCCTATATTTCTGCAATCAGCATCTAGCTGAGTACAGTTGGGACCTATTCCAAGAAGAGGCACAGAGACAGAACTATTTCAGTGGCAGCTCCCTGCCAGTGCACTGAAATTTACTGGACCTGAACTGGTTTGGTACTTGTGAAGGTCATGAAGGGAATTTTTTACCATTTTTACTACTTTTCCTACAGAGGAAAAAGAGCCCTTGCACATTAGCAGCATGTGCAACGATCAGCCACTGCATACAAAGTTTGGAGAAGGCAGAGCCTGTGAATGCCTTCCTTAACATCATAGACTCATAGAATAATTTGGGTTGGAAAAGACCTCTAAGATCATCAAGTCCAACTGTTGACCCAACATCACCATGCCACTAAACCACGTCACAAAGTGCCACTTTTATATGTTCTTTGAACACCTCCAGGGATGGTGACCCACCACTAACCCACCACTTCCCTGGGCAGCCTGTGCTGATGTCTAACAATTCTTTCAGTGGAGAAGCTTTTCCTAATATCCAACCTGAGCCTCCCCTGGCACAAGTTAAGATCTTTTTCTCTTTTCTTGTAGTTAGTTATCTGGGGAGAGGGACAGAGCCCCACCTTACTACAACCTCCTTTCAGGTAGTTGTAGAGAGATAAAGTCTCCCCTGAGACTCCTCCAGACTAAACAACCCCAGTTCCCTCAGCTGCTCCTCACAAGGCTTGTGCTCTAGACCCTTCACTAGCTTTGTTACCCTTCTTTGGACATGCTTCAGCACCTCAATGCCCTTCTTGTAGTAAGGGGCCCAAAACTGAGCACAATATTTGACATGTGGCCTCACCAGTGCCAGGCCCCTCTCCTGTCCTCCCAGGCTTGTTATCAGCTAGCTGTGGGAGTTCATAAAATCATAGAATGTCCTGAGTTGGAAAGGACCCACGAGAATCTTATTAACTTATTAGATGAAGGAAGGGCTGTGGATGTTGTCTACCTTGACTTTAGTAAGGCGTTTGACACAGTTTCCCACAGCATTCTCCTAGAGAAGCTGGCTGCTCGTGGCTTGGATCGGCACACGCTTGGCTGGATCAAAAATTGATTAGATGGCCAAGTCCAGAGGGTTGTGCTCAATGGAGTAAAGTCTGGTTGGTGGCCGGTCACGAGTGGTGTCCCTCAGGGGTCAGTGCTGGGGCCTCTCCTGTTCAACATCTTTATTGATGACTTGGATGAGGGGACAGAGTGCACCCTTAGTAAGTTTGCAGATGACACTAAGCTGAGTGGAAGTGTCAATCTGCTTGAGGGTAGGCAGGCTCTTGCAGAGGGACCTAGACAGGCTGGATCNAGGGTGCAGAGAAAGGCAACTAAGCTAATCAGGGGTCTGGAGAACAGGCCTTATGAGGAGAGCCTTAGGGAGCTGGGGTTGTTTAGTCTGGAGAAGAGAAGGCTGAGGGGAGACCTTATTGCTCTCTTCAGCTACTTGAAAGGTCATTCTAGGGAGGCAGGTGTTGGCCTCTTCTCCCTTGTGACTAGTGACAGGACTAGAGGGAATGGGCTCAAGTTGTGGCAGGGTAGGTTTAGATTAGATATTAGGGAGAACTCCTTTACTGAAAGAGTGGTGAGATATTGGAATAGGCTTCCCAGGGAGGTGGTGGAGTCACCATCCCTGGAGGTTTTTAAGAAGAGGATAGATGTGTTTCTTCAGGGGATGATTTAGGGATAAGAGTAGTGAAGGACTATCAGGTGGACTAGATGATCTTGAGGGTCCTTTCCAACCGTAATGACTCTGTGATTCTGTATGAATCCTCAAGTCCAACTCCTGTCTATGCCCAGGACAACCCCAAAAATCACAACATGTGCCTAACAGCATTGTCCAGATGCTTCTTGAATTCTATCAGGCTTGGTGCCATGAGTACTTCCCTAGCTAGGGAGCCTGTTCCAGTGCTCAACCACCCTCTGGATGAAGATTTTTTTCCTAATATCAAACCTAATTCTCCCATTGCACATCTTCAGGCTGTTCCCTTGGGTCCTATCTTTGGTCACCAGAGCGAAGAAATCAGCCCCTCCACTTTTTGTGAGGAAGTTATAGGCCACGATGAGGTCTTCCCTCCGTCTCCTCTTCTCTAGACTGAACAAACCAAGTGACTTCAGCCATTCCTCATATAGTTTCCCCTCTAGAGTCTTCACCATCTTCTTGGATCTCCTCTGAATGCTCTCCAACAGCTTCGTATCCTTCTTATATTGTGATGCTCATAACTGCACACAGTACTTGAGGTGAGGCTGCCTCATCACAGAATAGAGTGAGACAATCACCTCCCTTGGCCAGCTAACAATGCTGTGCCTGATGCACCCCAGGATGTGGTTGGCCCTTTTGGTTTCCAGGGCACACTGCTGACTCACGTTCAACTTGCTGTTGACCAGAACCCCCAGATGACTTTCTGCAGGGCTGCTCTCCAGCCTCTCCTTCCCCAGTCTGTGTGTACATCCAAGTGTGTCCCGTTGCAGGTGGAGAATCCAGCACTTGCCTTTGTTAAACTCCATACAGTTGGTGGTTGCCCAGCCCTCTAGTCTATTCAGCTCTCTCTGCAAGGTCTCTCTGCCTTTGAAAGAATCAGCAGCTCCTCCCAGTTTAGCTTTTGCTGTGGGAATTTGGGTTTGACATCAGGCATCCTGAGGTCTGATATGCCATTTAAATGTGGGAAAACAACAAAAGAATTGAAAATTGGGGCACAGGTTGTAAACAGAGGGTACGCAGCTATAAACAACTCCATGACAGTTACTGGCTGTTGGAGAAGAGCAGCCTTGAGAGCTTAGAAAGAATTGCTGTATATCAAAGTATAGCAAAGAAGAGAAGCAATGGCAAAGCATGGAAACACCTCAGCTGATCAGTTGGGTGCCACATCCCTGCCACAGCCTGGAAAATAACACCCTCTGGTATCTGCTGTGCTTTGCCTAGCATGGAGGCCAAACCATCCAGAAATGCAAACATCCAGCACATTCCTCCCATAGACTTGGCCCAGTACTTTGTTTGTATGTTTGCTTCTTGGGAAAGGAAACCAGGCTGAGATGTTTTGGGGAGAGGGATCTAGTAATCTACTTAACACCAGAACAGAGCAGCTGTGCTCTTTGATTTGGAACCCGACCAGCCTAAATCCTAAGGGAGTGCTAGGCACACTCAGCTATATACACAGTTAGACCCTCATTTTTTTGGGACTGCTTGTCTACAAAGATGGGAGCCCAGTGGACCCAGGTACATACCGTGGTTCACAATTAAACCACACTCTGGACCCACTTGCTGGACATTCCTCATCTGCCTTCTGGTTTTGGTGAATAATTTTACCACACTTGCCCTAACGCAATACATTCACAGCACTGACATCCTTCAGTAATTGAACCATACCTCTCTTGGTGAAGTAAAGCATCAGGACTGTAGATATAAGAAAGATAACAATAAATTGCCCTTAATCTGAAAGCTGGAACAAGCATCTGCCACAGCAGATACCCTGAAAGCGTGACTACCTTGAGAAGATGCTTGAGGGGGAAAAAAAAAAGCTGCATTATCAAAAAACAGCACAGCAGCTTCTTTAGCAAGTAAGTATGTTCTGAAGTCAGTGGGAGCAGCAGGAGAGCAGCACCTCTAGGTAAAAAAAATAAACAAACAACAAAGAAATTGCTCCATATGTTTTGAATTGGAGGCCAGTACATAAAAGAGTAGAATGTGAATCTTCATAACCCTTAAAGAATACAGAAAGTGTGGTGCTTACTAATTATCTTTTAAATTGGCTAATATGTCACCTGATGAGTATGTGCTACTGCTGGGCCATCTGGGAGTTCAGTAGCTGCATGAGACATTAGGTTATGTTACAAACACGTAGGAATTCATTATCTGGGGCAATAGTCTTTCTGCCATCAAGCTATTCCACTTACTTGAAGCCAATGAGTTTACTTTCCTATGAAACCCACTCTGTATTCACTCCCTAAAATAAGTACTAATTAGCTAAAGATAACAGTCAAATAAACCACTTTAATTGGGAAACAGAAATTGGCAGTTAAACATAAAAGTGTGTATGTAAATACACTGATTATCTTCAGTGTTTGATAAAACATCTGTTTTCTCTGCAGAATGCAGGTATTTATTCCCAAACTGCTATCATCTCAGTGCCTTAATTATATAAATCAAAAAGAAGTCCAAAGTAATAAAATTGACACCTTTTTTGCCTGTCTAGGAGATGCTGGTCTGTCTTTTGCTTTGGTAATACACTCCTTTAACTACCTCTAGTTAAAAAATGAAAAACATTTTACCTTTCACTCCTTTCTCATGTTGGGAGTCAAAAGTAAAAAAGAAAACATTCAGAGAGAATATTAAAGAGTGAGAACCATTCACATGACTTTATTGAAAGCGTTCATTATTAGTTCCTTGCTTTTAACTCTGTATTACACCTTAAGCATTAAAATCCTGATGCAATCATTCAAACACAGCTTTGTGGTCACGTTAAGCTGTGAGCTGCAGAGTTAGTCAAATAAAGTCAATAATTTTGTGTCAAAATCTTCAGGACAATGTATGTGTTCTCATGCAATGTCCCAGTTCTGGGATCATTCTGTAATGGAAAAACATTCTACCAGAACATTTTCAGCCACCACTACTCTCCAATCTTACAAGGTCATTCACCGTGAAGCAGTGAGGTCACAGAGTAATTATCCTCTCTAGACACCTTGTTTTTATTAGCATGAGTGTAATTATTACTGAGATCCTCTTCTCCATCCTGTGACAGAATTAACATATGTAAATACTACAGTAGGTTACATCTACTTGGACTGAGCTTAATCTGCCTGATTGTTGAGGTCCTTGAGCATGCATTAAATTTTAAACAGCACAGAATTGTCCCAGCTGAGCAGGTTTGCAGGACTGATGCAATTCATAAATCTGGTGGTGCTGTATTTTTGTTAAACTGGCATGGGATCAGTACAGAGCCTCTAGGTTTCCTGGTGAGCATAAAAGGTTACCTCAAACTGTTTTGTTCAAAATATGAATGTTGTTTAACTGTTTATTTTGAAAGGGGAAATAGTAAGCAGATACTGAGATAAATTATGTAAATTCATAACAGAATAAATGTTATCTTAAACTCTGCCTGTGAGTTTAGGGCCAGATGACCATCAAGGGTACTTGAAATTGAATAAATATCTGGTGACCTCATGTGTGTTCTGCAATAACCTGCAAGACTGTAGAGGTCTGTTAGGACCTTTATATCCTCTATTTTGGACAGACTGTTCAAGAGGTGTTTTGAAAGAGTCCCATGGGATATGACCCTGGAGAGGAGAGAGATCCAGGAAGGTGGCTGATTTTCAAGGATCACCTTCCCGAACTCAAGCACGGTCCATCCTGACATGAAGGAAGTCAAGTAAAGGTGACAAGAGGCCTTCTAGATGAACAAGGAGATCCTGATGGAACTTAGACAGAAAAGCTGAGCGTACAAGAGGTGGAAGAAGGGACAGATAACTCAGGAAAGATACAGAAACACTGTCTGAACGGCATGGGATGGGGGCTGTCCTTTGTTATACTGTCTCCGAGCTGGCCACAAGCCCCTGCGGCCAAACCCCCAGAAGGGGATCTGCTCCCAGGGTCCTTACACAAGAATGGAGTTTAGAAAACCAAAGCTCCTCTGCAGTTGAATCTCACTGTGAAAGGCCTACATGTATATCATGCATCAGGTGATAGCCGGATTTTTGCATATTCCTAAGTTAAGGAAATAGTCAGTTATGAAAAAAGAAAGAAGAAACACTTTCTTGCCCTTCCTTTTCTCTCCCCTTATTCCCTTTCTTTAGCTTCTTCCCTCTTTATGCTTAAGAGCCAAGACACATGTGATTTGGGGAAACCTACATTCATACTTTCCCGTGGAAGGAAGACAGCAGACTTTAACCTCATTTTTGTCCTTTCTGCAAAATGTTACCTGCCACTACCCAGCAAAGATCACCATATGGCAAGGCAGGAGGGGGAAAGAGTCTTTCCCTCATGTCTGTGTGCAAATGAGAGCTGACCACAAGGCCTGTAGAACACTAAAAAATTGATTGTATGGCTCTTAAAGACCTCTGCAGGCCGCTGTAGACTTGGACAGAGGGCCAAGTATGTGGGCTTTAACTTTTACTTAAGAATCTGTAGAAATCTTCTTCCCTTGCTCAGCAGTGTGCTTACTTGCTTGCTTCAAGCCTGTTCCATCCTTATTGATAGACATGCTTTTATTCCCGAATTCCTTAAACACATCTTTTTTTGCCTGTTTCTGAAAAATAACAAACCCTCTGCTTGTTTAAACAAAGGACAGGAATGGAATCAGGAAGACAGCATAGAACAAGTGCTGATGCAGGAGATTACGAACTTGTTGAAGAAAGTCATAATAGTAGAAGCCATTGTGCCTGCATCCTTGGGTTACTTGCTCATAATTGCCCCTAGAAAAACATCCATTAGGAACTGCAAAGCACCTAATATGAAATGCTTTGAGACATTTTTTCCAGAATACCAATTGCCTGAGAGGTTAAAAATACTTGGAAAGCTACATACCCTGCAGTGTATGTTCTGTGGTGAGAAAGCACTGCTAGAATGAATGTGGCTGTATTTTCAACTGGGTAAACTGTTTTCCATAGACTTGCATCTTTATCTGGGGTCTGAACTCCTGTTTCCAATTATGGCTCTTTATTTTTCTCATTCCAGTGAGGGAAATGTGCTCTCAATGTCAATGCCACAACCAGAATTGATTGAGAAGTTCCAAAATGTAGGTTCAACAACAACAACAAAACCCACCTCCTGAAAAAAACAAACAACCCCCCCCCCCAAAACAAAGCCCAACCCCCCAAGCAAACAAAGAAAAATCAAGAAGAAACAAATAGTGGAATAGATTAAAAATGAATCTTCTGGTTTGAGTCAGTTAGAGAACTGATAAAAACAATATGGAGGTAATGTTTTAACAGACTCTATTTTTCAGCTCATTCTACTCTGGATATCAATGACTAAGTAAGGTACAACAGACATCAATTGTTCACAGCCCTTAACATATTGACCCCTTCTTTACCTTCTGGAGAAGCTATGAAGAAACATTTGATTACAGGAACAGGTTTCCTAGAGCCTGTAGCCCCAGTCAAGAGAGAGGCCAACAAGGTGTTATTGTTACTATTAATGTGAATGCAAAATTCTTACAGGCAGAAATACTTAGACTACCAACTTCATCTGCTGCCTGGTCCCATTTCAAATTGTAGTGCCTCTTCACCAAGGAATCTCCAGCTTTTCTGCAAGCAAAGACACTAGCAACAAGGAGAAACGCTCCCAAATGTTGGAGGACTGGATGAGACTGCAAATGCTGCTAGTGTCCTTACACAAAGTGTGGCCTTCTCAAATGGCTGAAAACTCATGCTGAATCCCAGCATGGGGAGGGTTGGAGGGGAATTCTGTGGATCATCTAGTCCAACCCCCCTGCTAAAGCAGGTTTACCTAGGTTGCACAAGATCACATGCAGGTGAGTTTTGAAAATGTCTGGAGAAGGAGATTCCACAACCTCTCTGGGCAGCCTGTTCAGGTGCTCTGTTACCCTCAAATTAGTCTTTCCTTATGTTCAGACAGAACTTCTTGTGTTCCAGTTTGTGTCCGTTGCCTATTTTCCTGTTGCTAGGTACCACTGAAAAGACTCTGATCCCATTCCCTTCACACCCACACTTTAGTTATTTCTAAGCATTGGTAAGATCCCTTTTCAGTCTTATCCAGGCTAAAGAGCCCCCCAGGTCTCTCAGGCTCTCCTGGTAAGAGATACTCCAGTCACTTAATCATCTTTGTAGATTCTGCTGAACTCTCTCCAGCAGTTCCTCGTCTGTCTTGAAGTGGGGAGTACAGAACTGGTCACAGAACTCTAGATATGGCCTCAGCAGGACAGAGCAGAGGGGATCAATAACGTCCCTTGACCTCTCAGCCACACTCTTCTTAATGCACCCCGAAGAGATAAAAGCAAAGCAGCAGAGTGACTCTGAATCCTAATTCCTATTGCTAGCAAAAGCTCCCCATGCAGCTACACAAAAATACATCATCAGCAAAAAGGTAGCAGCACAAGGTGAAGGGGTGAACATAATTTTCTTCATTCTCTGATGGCAAACATGCCCAGTGAAGACAAGGATTTTTAGGATATTTTCCAACCCACATTCCTCATGGGTGTGCCCAGGCTCCAGAGCAGGCTGCAAGGACAGAGAGAAGAGCTCTCCTTCTGCTGTAGTTGACTAGCTGTGCAACCAGCAATGCCTCCCTTTCTTAACTGAAAAACCTCATGGAGAGCCCTCTTTAATAGGTCTCAGCTTTTACTTGTGTACAGGACCCTTTAGCATAAGGTTTCGTGTATGGGCATAGCGTGGAGCCAATTAGTGATCTCCTCAGGGCCACGGGCACAGCATGAGTCTTCACACTTACATTTTTAAAGCAGACAGCCAGAGCCGATCACAAAGTACCAAGCCAGCAGGTGGACCAGCAGCCACTGAGCTGGCAAGAAGACATTTTGATTTCTCTTAAGGTATGCTGGAGTGGTTACTTGCTGGGGTTGTTTTTCAAGTTTGCTTCCCCTTTCCCCCTGCTCCCTCCACCTCCTTGGTTAAATGCATTTTCCCTCAGATCTGAATTGATTTTTGGTCCCAGAAAGGTGAAGGTGTCTCTTAAGCAGAAGAAGTGTGCTGGCAGCAGGTGGCAGGGCAGGGTGTTTGGGGGAGCTGCAGGCACAGCATGGCAATTCATTTCACTGCTCCTCTGTTGTTTTGTCATGAAAGCAAAGCCTAATTGAAGGCAGTTAGTCTTTAATGAATAAAGCTCTCTGTAATTTCCAGCTGTGGCCATGTAATCAGCGTTCATCTGTAAGAAAAGGACTTTTTGTGCCCCTATTTCATTTTGATATGCATCTGTGCCCGTATTTTGCCCTTCCTCTGATCAAGTTGACAGTTTTCATCTTTATTAGTTTTGCCTTTCGCTTCTGTCTTCCATTTGTGTTGGAACACAGGAACAAAACCCTAGGAAGCCCCCAATAGGTTGCAGTATCTCATAGTTTACTAGAGTGTTCCTCTGAATTTGATCATTTAAATTAATTAAATTCTCTTTGGTTTTGCATACTATTTTCCAAATCACCTTGTTGTAGTACATGAGATCTTTTCTATTCTGTTATTCTTGGTCATTCTCTCTACACAGCACCACTGTGCCTCTGCATCACACTTTTTAATTAGTTTCACCACAGTCATCAGCTTCGTGATTATCTCTGCATCTTGAACACCTGGTCTGACTTTAGAAATGACTTGCCATCTGGTCAAATACTGGGTAATTATAACAATTTAATGGCAGGATAAAATAGTGTTGGTTAAGAGACTTGATTGTTCCTTCCATTCCTTCCCCTCATGCAGTTTGGTTGCATCACTTCAAATTAAATTAAAATTCCATCATCAAGCTATCACTCTTGGGTGTTGTTTTTTTTTTTCCCTGCATTCACAATACTCATAAACATCTCCTGGAGTTAGTTTAGTTTTAGGCTCTCCAGATATTATGTCTCTAAGAACTGTGAATTACTGCTTTAGATTCACTGATAGGATACTTATTCTATAACTTCCATCGCATATCAATAAATGAAGCAGTAAATGGGTCTTGTCTGGCAAGTAAATGTTGAGACTACTCCAGGGAAGCCATTTGCAGGAGCACACACAAATGGATTCTCACTAACATGCTACAAAATGCTTTTTTGTTGTTTTTTTTCTGTTCAGTTTAATACTACTATATGCACACTCCTGGCAACTAATGTGTTGCACCACACTATAAATAAGCTGATTCTCATGAAAAAGTCAGTGGATTGGATAATGAACCTCACTAAGTCTGGTCATTTTATGACTCTTGGGTGAACAAGGTGTTTTTCTGCATATTAGGAATTCGCTGAGAAAAGTGTTTGTCAAGCAACTTCTCAAGCTTTTTTAGTATATTACTAGCAGTTCATTTGGAAAAGAAAATAGATGTGGTTCATATAACTTTCTTTTACATTATGCAAAAGAAAAAAAAATGCTATCTGGATGTTTTTACACTTGATTCCTTTCAGTGTTTGTAGTTTGCTGAAGTATATTGTAATTATTCAGATTGCACGATGATAATTACAATAACAAAAGCAATAATGAAGTATCTTTCCACTGGGAAATGAAAGAGAAGAAGAACCCTTTTGTAATTCTTTTTTTTCAGGTGCTACTGGCAAGAAAAAAAAAAGGCCTGTTTAATTTTCTAGGGATTCTTTCTTGTATAAACACCAAAGAGTATTAGATTGATTTTTCATCCAGGTCCCTGGGAAACTAAATAGTTTTGTCATGCAATGCTTTCTCCTAGCAAACACCCAGTTTAGTCTGTAAAAGCACTAAGTCTATAAAACAAAGAAAACATTATTGGAGGTGAAGAATGGAAGGTGACATACCTTTGAGAGGCCAAGCACGTTGACAAAAGATGGAATTCGTAAGAATGTTCTGGAGAGCAAGCTCGCAGGACTTAGCAGCAGAGCTTTAAACTAGATTTGACAGGGGGAGGGCATGTACTTCAGAAGGACTGGAAAGATAGAAGGGACATCAATGTTTCAGGAGGCAGCAAGACAATACCTGTAAATCATCCCAAAGAAACTAGAGAGAGCTGCACCCCTAAGGAAACAAGGCTGAAAGCCTGGGTGAAGTGTCTTTACACCAATGTATGCAGCATGGGTAACAAGCAGGACAAGTTGGAGGCTGTGGTGCAATCAGAAGACTGTGACCCGATTGCTATCACAGAAACATGGTGGGATGATCCACACAACTTCACTAGACTTTGAAGAGAGAAACAACCATGAAAAGGTTGAGACCCTGTGGCTAAAACTGAAGGATCAAGCCAATAAAGGTCAGGTTGTGGTTGGGGTCTAGTATAGGCCACCTGACCAAGGGGAGCCTGTTGAGGATGCCTTCTTGTTTCAGCTACAGGAATAATTGAGCTTCCTGGCCCTCATCCTGGTGAGGGGTTTTAACCACCCAGATATCTGCTGGAAGAGCAATACAGCAGGCTGCAAGCAATCCAAGTGATTCCTGGAGTTTCCTGAAGACAACTTTCTGGTCCAGGTACTGGACAAACCAACCAGAGTTGAAGCGTTACTGGACCTTGTACTTACCATTGCAGAGGAACTCAGTAGAGAAGTGAAGATTGGAGGTAGTCTAGGCTGTAGTGACCATGCCCTTGTTCAGGTTACAATCTCAAGAAATATAGGCCTGGCAAAGAGCAAAATCAGGACCCTGAACTTTAGAAAAGTGATCTCCCATCTGTTAAAACATTTAGTGGTTGAGATCCCATGGGAAACTGCCCTTAGAGACAAAGGTACCCATCAGAGCTAGCAACTCTTTAAGAGCAGCATTCTTAGAGTGCAAGAGACCTCAATCCCTCTGGGTAAGAAATGAGGCAGGGGAGGGAGGAAACCACTGCAGCTAAGCAGGGACTAAGGAGAAAGAGGGAAATGCACAGGCATTCCCTCGAAGCAGGGAAACGTGGCCTGGGGAGAATACAGGGAAATGGCTAAGACATGTAGGGATGAGCTCAGGAAAGCCAAGGCCCGGGTGGAAGAGAACTTGGCAAGGGATGTAAAGAATAATAAAGAAGTATGTGAATCAGGAAAGAAAGGTCAGGGAGAGTGTCCCCCCTCTGATAAACAAGGTTGGAGAACTGGTGACATTGAAAATGGACAAGACTGAGTTACTGTCTTCAATGGCAGCCAAGCTTCCAGCGCCTACCAATTATTGGTAGATCTAGGTGAGTGTTGGGGGAGTGAAGGGCCTCCTACTGTAAGTAAAGAGCAAAGTGACACCATCTGATGGTACTAAACACAAACAGGTCTATGGGAATCGATGCCATACATCCCAGAGCCCTGAGGGAACTGGCAGAGGTAGTTGCAGGATCACTCTCCATCATATTTGAAAAGTCATGGCAGCCAGGTGAAGTCCCTGGAGACTGGACAAAGGGTAACGTCATCTCCATTTTAACAAGGAGCAGAAAGGAGGACCTGGAACTACAGAGCAGTGACCCTCACCTCTGTGCCTGGAAAGATCATGGAACAAATTGTCATGCAAGCAATGTTAAGGCACATGCAGGGCAAAGAGGTGATGCTGGAAAACCAGGATGGATTCACTAAGAACAAATCATGCCTGACCTATTTGGTGGCCTTCTATGATGGACTGCAACAGTTGACAAGGGAAGACCAATTGATGTGGTCTGCTGAGATTTCTGTAAGGCCTTTAACATGATTCCACACAACATCTTTATCTCTAAATTGGAGAGGTATGGATTTGAAGGGTGGATAGGAGATTGGCTGAATGGATGTGGCCGGAGAGTTGCAGTCAATGGCTCTATGTCTAGGTGGAGACCAGTGATGAGTGGTGTCCCTTCAGGGCTCTCTCTTGGGACCGGTGCTCTTCAATATCTTTATTAATGCCATTGACAGTGGAATCAAGTGTACCCTCAGCATGTTTGCAGATGACACCAAGCTGAGTGGTGCAGTTGACACGCCAGAAGGACAGGATGCCATCCAGAAGGACTTGGACAAACTTGAGAACTGGGTCCATGAGAACCATATGAGGTTCAACAAGTCCAAGCGTAAGGTCCTGCACTTGGGTTGGGGCAATCCCAGGCGTGAGTACAGTCTGGGAGATGAACTCATTGAGAGCAGCTCTGCGGAGAAGGACTTGTGGGTCATGGTGGATGAAAAGCTGGAGATGAGCCTGCAATGTGCACTTGCAGACCCGAAAGCCAACCATATCCTGGGCTGCATCAGCAGAGGGATGACCAGCAGGTCTAGGGAGGTGATTCTGCCTCTCTGCTCTGCCCTTATGAGGCCCCACCTGGAGAACTGCATCCAGTTCTGGGGTCCTCAGCATAAGAAAGAAGTGGACCTTTTAGAGCTGGTCCAGAGGAGGCTACCAGGATATCAGAGGGCTGGAGCACCTCCTCTATGAGAACAGGGTGAGAGAGTTGGGGTTGTTCAGACTGAAGAAGAAAAGGCTTCAGGGGGACCTTATAGCAGTTTCCCAATATTTGAAGGGGGCCTATAAAAGGGGGAGAGAGACTACTTACCTGAGTAGAAAGCAACAGGACAAGCAGGAATGACTTCAAACTGAAAAAGGAAGATTTAGATTAGATCTTGGGAAAAAATTCTTTACCCAGAGGGTGGTGGGGCACTGGAGCAGGTTGCCCAGAGAGGTTGCGGTTGCCCCATCCCTGTCAGTGTTCAAGGCCAGGCTGGATGTGGCCCTGGGCAACCTGGTCTAGTGGGTGGCATCCCTACTCATGGCAGGGGGTTGGAGCTAGACAATCTTTAATGTCCATTCCAACCCAGGCCATTCTGTGAATCTATGAATTAATCTGCAAAACCAATTATAATCTCCAATATTGTACAATGTATCAAATAAAAATCCCCTTATTGTATCCAACACATATAGGATGTGTCTGAAACCTTCTCATTCACTGGAGAGAAGGTTGCACCATCATTCACTGTAACCACGGTTGCTGTGTCCTGAATCAAGGGCTGGAGCCCAATGTTCAGCCTGGACATAGCACTTCATCTGCTGTTTGATTTTTCTACTTCTTTATTCACAGAGGAGTCAATCTACAGTGAGTTGTTTGAACCCCAAAAGACAGGTTGCCTCCCTCTTGCCCCTGTCTCACGTTGTTACCTGCTGTACTTTTTAGCCAGAGAAGCGACTTCTCATCCTCAGAATGTTTGCTGTAGGTCTTGGATGTGCTCCTCTCCTTGTCACAGGGATACTTTTATTCAAATCCTCAAAAACCTAACAGCAGTTAGTTCAAAACACCACCAGATAGGAGAGATTCATATGAGATCTGGCGCATTCAACAGCTAGTGAGAGAACATCAGCCTCTCCATAAGCCTAATGCACTTTTTCCTGCTCACCTGAAGATGACAATCTCCCCACTCTCCAGAACTTTAGGGCTTCTCTTTGTGAAAAGATAAGCCCTTCAAAGCCTCAAGGAACTAATTGGAAGGGGGAGAGGAGGAGAGGAAAGAAAGAAAAAAGTCTTTCTTAGTGTAAATGTACATCATCTGTACAACCTTGATTTTTCATGAGAGGAAAATTATTTTTACAATAAATTGTATAATCAACCAAAAGCCAAGCCATTTTTATTTAATCAGAATATTCAGAGAAATGGAGGGCTTGGCTAAAGTCTCTTCATCAGGGCCTTGTCACTGCTATGCACTCTAATGGGTAAACCTAGCTCTTAACTGCAATCAGTTCCACTTGGTTAAGGTTATGCAGAACTGCACTAGTGTCTGATTGCAGAATGAGGGTCATGGCAATGCAGCTGCACTGTGGCCCCATGTTCTTTATGGCACAGGCCTGAATGACAAATACCTAAATCTTCATCTGATAATTGACTTAGATTTTCTAAGGTTGAGGAACAAGAACCTCAAGGTTGAAACGAGGTAATTGTTGTTGTCTTGTGGTAGGAAGATATTTTTTTTTAAATGACACAATCCTTTCATAAATCAAACACTCTTTTCTGTAAAACAATAAAAGATGGGATCCAATCTGTCTCACGTAAGTGAGATATTTGAGATGTTGCACATAGCAGTAGTGAGTGCTTCCCACTGTCATTGCATGTTTCCAGGAGGTGTGAGGGTTGTGCTGCAGAAAGGAGCAATCCTCCCTTCTAGACAGACTCCTCTTGCTCCACAGTCTCCCAAGCCACTTCTTTCTCCTCTTGTGTTTCCCTAGCTGGGGTAGTTGTGGTGTTTACAAAGCAAAACAGAGCAGCCAGTCAGCTGTGGATTAAAATCAACCAACCTAAAAAGACTGGTTCTTTGCGGCCAAATCAGATCCCTAGCCTGGTTTCCTGCGGAGGGGAGGGAGACAGTGAGGGCTGGGAACAGAAGGTTAAAAAGGGCTTCCTGTGAGCACTCAGCTGGATGGTACTGGCCAAAAGAGCTCATGGACACAACAGGTGCCCTGGATGGTCTCAGCACACAACAGCCACTCTGGAGCATTCAAGAGGCACATGTTTCTCCAACTTGGCTAAGCATGCCCCAGCTCTGTGACGCTGCTTTCAGCAGGGACCTGTACTGCAGGTACAACCAAATTGTTTCCCTCAGGTTCTATACTCACCAGTATAGTTGTGGTAGACATGCATCATGAAAACTTAGAATTATAGAAATAAAAGCAAAAGCTCCACTGATTGCAACAGGGGTAGGTTATCAGTTGGGAAAAGAATGAAAATACTATATAGAGATTGATTTAAATCAATATGAAATAAACTCAGGATATGAAGCCAATGATCAGAGGTGGTCTTAGTGCTGAAGAAAGTAACTGCTGGGATGAAACTTCAAGAAACCCAGGGAATAATCTTTATTCATAACCCTGTTGAAATTTTAGTCTTATCAGTTTTTGTGTTCGTGTCAGTAATCTTATTTACCATACCTTTAATTTTATTTTCTAATAGCTAGACTGTGCTCTTCCAAACTCACAAATCTGAAGCCACTATATCTAATTTCAATTCCAAAAAATAAGGTATACATTGTGAGCTTCATAGGGTTGATCACATTGTTTCAGGTGGAACAAGAGGCATTCCTAGCAGAGGACTAGTTTAAGACCAATTGATTGGTCTACACACAGGGTTATCAACCAAAAGAACTAAGGTGATTTGCAAAACCACAGGCTGTCCATATAAGGTAGGAAAATAAACCATAATTGCAAACATCAGCATGTAATTTCAACTTTGCACCTTGATATTCTTGAAGGTGTTATGGCTGATGTTGACTGAAACTAATAGGAGATACAGAAAGCTGGAAAAAACAGGCACTTTATTCTGTTTTTCCTTTCCCATAGGTGTTGTGGCTGATGTCAGCAGGGAGGACAGAAATTACAGTGCTCCCTTTTCATTTTCTTTAATGAAAGGGTGATAAGAAGGAGAGAACCAAATTGAGGGGGGAGGAGCTGAGTCATATAGCTTAGCCTCTGAGTATGATGTTGGGACACCGGCATCAACAAGGGGTGATAGACGCTCTGCCCTTGGCTGCAGACAAGTCAGTCCTCAGGGGAACTTGCATATGAAGGACTGAAGAGGGCATCGTGTTTATGCAATCACTTGCATGAGACACTTTAAGTGTTATGGCTTCAAAGAGTGGAATGACATTAATTTTCTTCTCCCTCCTTTGCTTCTCTCCTAACACACATTTCTCACTCGTGTTGTCAATACGATGGCAGATTTGGCTGATCTCCAAAGAAGGGCTGCACTCAGGACCTCAAGGTAAGAGGCTGAGCCAAGTGAACTCAGACAATATATTAATTACTTCAGAACTCCAAGTGAAGTCTAACCATTCCTAGAAGAAAGCTAGAGGGACTTTGTTAGCATGCATTACTCCAATGTCTCTGGAAAACAAACATTCCCAGCTAGCATTCCTACAGACTAGTGATGCCTCTGTTGTACATAAACCTTAGGAATGCTACAGGAAAACTTTGAATTCTGTCATATTTTGTAACCAGGTGAAGGTCATGTTAGAAGTGTACAAGAAAATGTTGTCTGAAAAAGAGCCAATGTTAAGAGTGAGCATCAGTATTCTGTTATGGGCATCTAAGTCCAGTTGCTCAAGGATTTTATTCATTGCCTGAAATCAACAACTAGAATAATAGCATTAGTGTTGAAGTGATGCTGGTAAAGCCTCAAAGGCCACAGCAGCTACCTATGCTATCTAGAATTAGTACAGGCTTTTCTCTGGGGACTACAGGAGAGCAGGTGCTACGTCCACACTAAAAACTATGTCTGAGCAAAGTCCTCCTTTCTCTGTTGTTTGTTTCCCTGGCCAGATGCAGTCCACCATTCCTGTGAGAAGCCACCAGGCAATGTTCACTGGGCTGCTAAGCAACAGCCTCTGTTCCAGTCGTCCCACCTACAGCTGGCCAGAGCCCTACCACCTCCAGCAAACACGTTTCCACGGAACAATGCTGTCTTTGTTGGGTGTTCAGAGCATCTGAACAGCTGCACTTCCACAGGAATATAGCCCTCAAATAAAGCTTGCCTGTATTTAGCCCCAAACAGAATTCCTCCTTCACACCCAATTTCAAGGTCTGAAGATCGAACACAGTATTTACATTTCATATATAGGCAAGATGTCTGGAACCCTTATAAAAACATCATTATATTTATATTCTGTATATGCAGAGACATAGGCTCATTATGTCAAAGCTGTGCCAAATCACAGACTAACACCTACACCTGATTATGAAGCAATAACATTTTTTACTAAAAATATTTATGTTAAATATGGTATTTCCATCATGTCTACAATTGCACCAGTGATCAATTATAAATCTTGCAAGGCTTATGTGCCTCACTTGTCAAGTGGATTACTGTGAAAAGGTCCCTCAAGACCATCAAGTGACATAAGTTATTCCACATTAAATGGAAAATTGATCTAGTGGCTAAAGAAGCTAGTGTTGTAATGTTTTTTTGTACCAGGAACCTTGAATTTTCAGCTGGTTACAGTTTGAAAAGAAATCTAGTGCACTTCATAATGATACTATGGTAGTCTCTAATGATTATTGTTGTAAGAAAAGCTATTAACATTTTTCTAAACAGTTTCAATGAACTTACTTTAACTTTACTAATAAACTGTAGAACAGATAACAGTATTTCCCAAATATTGATCCATCTGTCTTCAGCTCGCTTGGAGCAATTGAAAATATCCTGAGAGGTTTTCTTGCTTCTGCAACCCACTGCTGTACTTAAGATTATTTTCAGTAGACTGATGCTTTCTTTCCATCACAAGAGCAGAGCTCTGTGTTGTGTGAAGTACCAGCTTGGTGACCTTGGGAAGTGATAGTGATAGTGACACCCTACCAGTGTGACAGACTGAATCTCTCGCTAAGTCTCTGTGACATACGAACTGTATTCAAAACTTCAGAGCCAGATCATTTTTCCTAGATGTTTTTGCTTGCACTTTCAAGACTACACAGGTAAGTCTGTTTTGTTAAAGTATGTTAAATCCTTTAATGTAAGGTCAGAATGTTAAAACAAACAAAAAAAGATTTTTCATAAGTTAGTGGAGGGAGAGGCATAATGTTGGGTATTACAGTGGTCACCCAGTGAGCATCCGGGTGCAAAGAGGCTATTTGAGCATCTGGCTTTTCAGCAGTGTCAAAGACTGCAGCTTCTCTGTAGAAGCAGTTAATGGAGCTGGTAAGAATGTAAATTTTGAAGATTTTGTTAATATGCTCAGTTACTATACTGTATCCTGACTGCTGTATCCCTGACATCTCATAATAAAATACTCATTCATAAAATAGGTGTTGCAAGCAAAGTCAGTGTAGTATATAAGAATTGTCTCAAAAAGCATGAAAAATTTATTATATCTTAGTGAAAGAATAGTCACAAACTTTTAAATCTGAATATGATTTAATATTTGCAGAGCTGGTGTATATGTGCACAGTAGAAAAGACTATCCCATAGTGAAATACGAACCATAGCAAGTTAGGGACAGTCATGTATTTCACAAGAAAATCCCTGTTAGGATCCAACTGGATACCTGAAATTTCACCTACTTAAAAATTTAGATACTTAATAGCATGGCTTCTCCAGCCTGCTCCCACGCCATAGTGCAAACAGCTCTGGCACCGTGTAAAATTCACTTTGTTGATGGGGTCAGACTAATTCTAAACAGTTTTAAAAGTGTCTGGGTTAAAACACGTTATTAAAATCTGGTCATACCCTCATTAGCTCTCAAATTTATTTCCCCTGGGAAGCGTTTGCAGTTTAGGCCAGGCTTAATGAAATAAAGCATCTACATCATTGCCCTCCATCACCCTGTCTCAGATGCTGGAAAGAAGAATGACTCCCTGTCTTACCTTTCCTTCAGATGTGTATCTCATGCCCAACAAGCTGCATCCCCTTCTGTCACTTTGTGCAAAAACTCTCTATTTTACCTTTTTTATTTTATTTATTTGAAAAACTGTTTGATGAGAAGAAGAATATCATGTCAAGGGTTAAACAAACAAACAACAGGAAACATTGCAACCTCCAAAATAAAAAAAAACCATTAAAAAACCCCTCCAAAAATCCACCAAAGTATCATGCTCTGTGACATTCAAGGACCTCTTCTTCCAACCGCAAGATCAGAGTATCCAAACATGTAGAAAATTCAGTAAGGGAGCCAGGGGACCCACATGGTTAGGTAGGGAACTGCTGGACAAACTCAAATGGAAGAAGAGAGTCTACAGGTCATGGAAGGAGGGTCTGGCCACATGGGAAGAGTACAAGACTGTTGTCAGAGGTTGTAGGGAGGCAACTAGGAAAGCTAAGACCTCTCTGGAATTAAACCTTGCAAGGGAAGTAGAGGACAATAGGCTGGAGAGTTGGGCAGGGAGACATTGAATGGAACTCAACAAGGGCAAGTGTCGAGTCTTGCACCTGGGAAAGAATAACCCCATGTATGAGTATAGGTTGGGGACTGAGCTGTTGGAGAACAGTGAAGGGGAAAGGGATCTGGGGGGGTCCTGATAGATGGAAGGAGGAGCATGAGCCATCAGTGTGCTCTTGTGGCCAGGACGACCAAGGGGATTCTGGGGTGGATTACAAATGGTGTGGCTAGTAGGTCAACAGAGGTTCTTCTCTCCCTTTACTCTCCCCTGGTGAGGCCGCATCTGGAATATTATGTCCAGTTCTGGACCCCTCAGTTTAAGAAGGACAGGGAACTGTTGGAAAGAGTCCAGCACAGAGCCACCAAGATGATGAAGGGGGTGGAACATCTTCCTGATGAGGAAAGGCTGAGGGAGCTGGGTCTCTTTAGCCTGGAGAAGAGGAGGCTAAGGGGTGACCTCATCTATGCTTTTAAATATGTGAAGGGTGGGTGTCAGGAGGATGGGGTCAGGCTCTTCTCAGTGAAGCCCAGTGACAAGACAAGGGGCAATGGCTGTAAGCTGAAGCATAGGAGGTTCCATGTAAATACAAGAAAAAATGTTTTCCCAGTTGAGTTGCCAGAGCCCTGGCACAGACTGCCCAGAGAGGTTGTGGAGTCTCCTTCTCTGGAGAGATTCAAAACCCTTCTGGATGCCCTTCTGTGTGAGCTGGTCTAGGGAATCCTGGTGTGGCAGGGGGGTTGGACTAGATGATCTTTCCAGGTCCCTTTGAGATCCTATCATTCTGTGATTCTGTGTATGTTCTATGTGCTGAGTCTAACATTTAAATGCTGTGTTCTTCTGGATGCAGATCCCCCTTTGTTATGGAATCTGGACAGTACTGCTTTTGCCCTGTGAAGCTGCAGTTGTTCACGATTATACACGTGCGTGATTCAACTAAAACTGTGGAAAATGCAGCTCTTCAAAGTACAAGGGAGGAAGATTAAAGAAGAGGCATACAATTGGAAAGATGTTGGAAGATACTTGAATAAAGTTTGTACACATTTTAACTACCAAAAGCCAGTTCCAGCCATGAAATATGCTTTCTTGATTTTCCAGCACAGGGTAAGGAGCTCTTTTGGTTGATAAGTGGCATCTTCAGCAACACTGCAGTTACCAGAAAACTGTGTCTCATACTGAATAGTGACAGATTCTTGAACTCTACCACTGATTCTGAGATTGTTGGTATGACAGTAGAAGTGCTACAGCAGCTTGAACGTGAGTAGGTTCCCATAAGATTCCTACAGGGACTTGAGAATAGCCTCTATTAGTTCTGCTAACCACAATGTGGCTGTCTCGGCAGGTGCAGGGGGCTGGTTCAGTCACATATCTGATGATAAACCAGAGACACCTTGCTTCCAAATGCATTTTGAGAAGTGGCAACTCCCTGCTGCCAGTTTTATCAAGGAGGTAATTCTGATGCAAAAGGGCAAAACAGTAAGAAGGCAGCTACTCGTTCATGACTGGTTCCTAAACACTGTTATTATTCTTCTTTCTTATCCATTTGCTTATCGTCTACTTTCATGTGGGAAACTATTCACTTCACAGGAGCACAGCTTTTACCAGCTGAGTAGCTGAGGGCTGTTACTGACTAGCTCATTGTTTGTACATTACTTAGGTTTACATGTGTATTTTGGAGTCCATTTTTACTCTTGATGTTCTCATCTGGTGAGGGACAAAAATGCTTGTGGCAGTTACACAGTCTAGAGTCACACCCTGACTTGCAGCTCGTGCTGGTTTTAAGCCTTTTGAGAAGCAACAATGTTCTTGTGAATCTCTGGCATGATTGAGGCAGAAACATGATGACATCACCCTCACTATGCTGCTGTGGAGTTTCCACTTCCTGCTATTGTCACTGGTGACTGCACATCATAGTGCAAGTTGCCTTCTTTTTATTTTTTCTAGATCTCTCTCTAGCCTTACTTGAATGACGTGAAGATTGTTGGAGGTAGAACCTTTGGAATATATTTTTTAAAACTGGGGCAAGAACAGATTCAGGGGGGAATCCTTTTATCTGCAAATTCTGTTCTTTCAGTTTATTGGCTAGCACTACTATGGCAATGTCTGTCTGAAAGCATCATTTCTATAGCAACCCATCAAAATAACATCTTTAAAATTTTGGCTAGCATGACAATGCACCAGATGACAATGTATGCTGCTGCCAAGTAAAGAAAAACAGCCATTATCAGTCTCTGCTAGAAAACTGGGAGAAAATGCCATCCTTTTTTCTGTAAAGGCAGTAAAGGCACAATAGGGAAAGCAAACCTGGAGGTACAGCTATTTGAAGCGTTTGTTGCTGTATGAATTTGTAGATGAGCTCAGAAATCATGTCATCTGATGTCATTTCACCTGGACAGAAACTTTCAAAAAAATAAAACCAATCACCTCAGTGTTCTGTGATATCTTAATATCTTGTTCTCCTGGTTGAGCTGGGAAAGTCAACACATTATGGTGCTTTGATATTATGTAGTATTTCCTACAGACTCATGTAAAGACTCCTCCTCCTTTGGATGGCTCAGCATTAATTAGGTGGAACCAAAGTAACGAATGGATCATAGACTAAACTGATCCTGACCCCATCACAACTGATTTGATATCTGATGGTTTTCAGTCTTAGTCTTTCAAATAATAAACACAAATAGACTTGCTTCTTGACGGTAAATTGACAGTACAAGAGTGTGGCCTCGGTATTCAAATCTTTGAGAGAGTATAGCAGACTCAAAACATGGATTCTGTCACTGGTTGTGTGGAAGGTTTAACACCTCTTTTACCACAGTGTAGCAGACTGCTGTTAGGGAATATAAACTTAAGAAGATTTGCACAGCCAATTGGAAACCCAGGAAAGTCCCACCTTAACCAAAAATCCAACAGCCATCCATGTATATTCTGGACCCCAGCAGTTAGTCATACAAGTCTAAAGGATCTGACCAAAAAGGATGGGACATTGCAGGCAGAGCTTCTCTGATTTGATCTATTTATTACTATACACATATACACAGGCTGAAGGAGGAATTCAGAAGTGGAGACATGTTCCCTATTCTGTCTCATTTTTCTTTGGCAAAAATGTTTGTATGTCCACACTTGATGTGGCAGCATGTCATATCAGTGTATGCTTGTCCCCTTCAAGCAGGGATGTCACAGAGAGGTCTGTGGCACAGTGCACAAACAAGGACAGTGAGCCTGGTCTTGCTGCACACATGCTGTTGAGTCCTCTATGTCAGACTTGTATCAGATGTGACACCATACAGCAATTCTCTGGCAGCCAGAGCAATATCATGTAAACATTGCTTTGGAGTAGGAATGGTTCAAGACATCAGTCCTGGAGCTTCATCCCTTAAGATGGCCCTGAACATGTTACTGATGTCCTCCATTTGCTGTTGCTGTGGAAGCAGGACTATTTTCCTGGTGAATCATCTCAGAAGAAGCTGACCATCGCCAGCTTCTGGATAAGTGCTTGGAAGCTCCCTGAGCAGCAGCTCTTCTTCCACATTCAGGGAGAAGGACTGATGCCCCCCCATAACTACTATCTACAGAGCACAGTGTAAGGACAGAAAAGCAAAGTGTAAAATTTACTCTAGAGTTGATCAGGTTGTACATAAAGTGTCTATAAAGTAATGCTCATGTAGCTTATTCACAGTTCTCCAAAGCTGTCCTCAGAGCGGGCACCAAGTCCATTCTACCTGGCTGTTGAAAGAGTTCATCTCCCTTTCTTCAGTATAAAAACCCTTGCAGCAATCTGAAGTGACTGGGGTTGGCCAATCACCTTCACCAAGAGCCTCCTTTTCCAGAGAAGGGGACATGATAAGGCAAATACAGAACCCATAAGAAAGCCCCAGAAATAACCATTGACATGTCAGGACAAAGTGTGTCTTGGGCAGTCAATTCTACTTTCATAAAGTCAATTTAGAAAGAAACTGCAAGTAGTGGAAAAGAATGGGAAAGTTTAATTTAGTGAAATTTCACTCCCACTCAGGAGGCATACAGCTGGCTACAAAGACTCAGTAAAAAACAGAGTGAGGAGTCACAATGGATGAGATTGAGACTTCGCTGTCAAGTGGAGTTAGTAATTTATTTCTCTCTGTATCAGTCTGCCTCCTGCAGTAGTGTACAAGCAGGTTAAAGGTTTAGATCTCCAAAGAAGGGGCTCCACATTATGCAAATGTAGCAGTTTGTTCTTCTGAATGTTGTTTTTGCTTGTGAGAATGTCAAGGGCTGTAGTTAGCCTAGGAAGGAAAAGTATTCATGCTAAGGGCTGTGAAGTCACACTCTGTCCCCTGAAAACCATCTGTTGCCAAAAAGCAAAGGGGAAGGTTTCTAGCTCTCTTTCCCACTTAAGAAGTCCACAGCAGATCATTTGATAATAAATACTTTGATGTGAGAAATGCTTTCTACCTGGACAAGTGACGCTTTTCCAAAGGGTTTACAGCCACATATTATCATGGTAAGTTACTTTTTCAAGTAATTGCTCTCTTTGTAAGAGGTCAGTCTGTGTGATTTTAATAGATTTAGTTGAAACCATAAAAAGACAACTGAGTTTATTTTAAATGAAGTAAATTCTGTGTTTTATTAGTTTCTTTGAAATGCAGATTTGCATTAGCCGAGCATGAAATAAAAGGCCATAGTGGCTGTACAAGAGAGATAAGTAGAGGCATTTATATATTCATGCTTCATCTCTTTTTTTGGAGATGGCTTTTGTATTTACACTACTATGGATGTTGTCTGAGGGGTGAGACTGTCTCCTGCATTTTTAGGCCCAGTGAAAGAAACATATTAAAGGATTACTTTACTCCTGCTAATTTCTTTTTAGCCTTGCTTTTCAGGCAGACAGCCTGGAAAAAGTAAGTGCTTTCAAGAAAGAAAATGTGAGGTTTTGCAAGGCACTGTGTCATTTACAACACTTTTGGCTTCCCATGTTGAAAATATCTGTACCTGAGTTCCTGTTACATCTTCAATTCAGCACACTTCCTCCAAGTGCTTTAGAACGAGGTCACAGTAATGTTTTAGGTAATATGCATCAAATAAACATACATATATATGGTAACAGGATTTGAGCACAAAGCATCCTTCTCTGCCTGTGACTACCTCAAATTCATTTAGAATTTGTGTATGCCATCAGAGTATGAATTGACAGCAGTGACATTTCACACCCGCTTGGGTTAAGAGTAACTGAACACACAATGCTGAGGGCAATAAAGAGTGAAAGCACTAATTTTAAATTCATTGAGCTAGGACTTTACATCCAAGCAATCCATTTCCTTGACTATATAATTAATTTTGTTTTCATACATTAGCAGAACAGAGCAGCATAGGAATGCCTAAGACCACAAATCTATTCCCTTAAATTTTAAACAAATACACCTCAAATATTGTCTTTCAAGTTGCATTGATTATAATTACTGAGAAGATCTTAAAAGTGAACATGATGATTCTTTAATTTTCTTGCATTCCCAAAGTCATTTTATGGAAATGTCTAATTCCCCTTCCATTTTTTTTCCTGGAGAAAAATCCTGGAAGAAAAATTTTCTTAAATGAAGTATTATGAAGTTTTGCTGACACATTTAGCAGATTATTTTAATAGCCATATTAGCATACTCCTAAATGAAAGCAAGAACTGTAAACTTTATGCCTTCCATTCAGCTGCTTTACCTTTTTCTTCTATTAAGACTACGTTTATAGAAGGGCTTAAGCAAGCAGCACACAAAATTTTTTAACTAGTTTCCAACAGAATATCCTTTTGAAAACAGACCTGGTCCTAATTTTTAAAAATGACCCCATGATAACATTTTATAACCTGTATGTCTAAGGGACCTAAGCCAGATCCACTTACTGCTCCAAGAACAAAATTTTAGTTAAATTTTTGAGGCAGAGAATCTAAATGCATTCAGGACATGTAGTGATAGGACAAGGGGTAATGGTTTTAAACTGAAAGAAGGTAGATTTAGATTAGCTGTAAGGAAGAAATTCTTCACGTTAAGGGTGGTGAGACACTGGAACAGATTGCCCAGAGAAATCGTGGATGTGCTCTCACTGGAAGTGTTCAAGGCCAGGTTGGAAGAGGCTTTGAGAAACCTGATCTAGTGCAAGATGTCCCTGCCTATGGCAGAAAGATTGGAACTAGATGATCTTTAAGGTCCTTTCTAGCCCAAAGCATTCTATGATTCTATGAATATTGGCATTAAACATGAAAGATACTTTTCTGCGCTTAAGCTCAAGAGTAGGAGAAACTATAATTGAATCTCAGTGAGTTCAAATGTGCTTTCCAAATTACCTGGGAACAAGGACAAAGAAATTTTGGCTATTCATATGGAAAGCCTTTGTGTCAGGGAAGATATGAATCAATGTGAGCAGACTTACTGCAAGGTCCTGGGAGATGGAAAGTTCATTAAAGGTTTGAGGACGGATCAGCGAGACAAGCAAGAGGATATGTAAATGTGAGGGAGATGTGAATGTTTTCTACACACTTCTCTAAACTCTAAAGAATGAGGTTTTGGGAGAGGAGCAAGCTGAAGCATCAACTGTCTTTTCAAAACACCATATAAAAAATAACTATACAAAATACCTATCAAAAAATAACCTTTTTAAGTCTTTTTTATTATTCATCAATGAGGAAAGACCAGATGTCTCATATCTGCACACTCATTTCAAATAGGTGAAAGAGTAAAATTAAAGAAAAATGTGCTACTAAAAATGTATCACATTACAAACCACCAAATTAAGAGTGTATTGTGTTTATTTCAGATATAGCATAGATAAACTAAAGTATCTCACAGTAACTTCTTGTGAGATAAACATATTTTAGGAGCCTGAGGTTTTGTTTGTAATGATTTGCATGCAGAATGGTTCTCCTCTAATGAAAATAAGAAATATGATGAACATGAACAAATATACTGCTACCAGTCTGGGAATAAAAAGCCATTTTACTTTTGTTGGAATGCATGTCTAATAGTTTCAAATAATCACTATATTATTCTTCCAGTATCACACGTGCTTCTTTAAGTACCCCCCTTTCTCTTTTCACCATTTAATCATGGAGTACTGACACTATCTTTCCCTCTCATGTCTGTGAAAAACTCTCCCTCTTTCCCAAGCAGACTCCTCATTACTTTTATCCTGAAGCTTTAACTGACAGCTCACTGCTACTCAATACCTGAGTATTCTGAAAGACCAATATTCTGCCTGTTGCAGAAATGACTTGCCCAAATGCCTGACCTTTCATGTGTGGCCTGACCAAAGCCACATTAGCAAAAATGTCTGGCTGTGTGTGGCTATGAACACATCAGATTGACTAAGGAAATGATCACCTCCTTTCTAATGGGGAAATGCTTTTGACCATTTTGTCTTGTTGGACCCAGCTTTGTTCACACAACATGCGTGTGAGCATTGGCATGTTTGAGCCTCAATGAGTCTGAAACATGTTGGACAAGTCAATGGGACAAGTGCAGCACGTTTGGCCCACATGCATCTCAAAGCGCCAAAAACCAAAGCTATAGCAAACAATGTGGCAGAATATGTGCTAGAAATGCCCAAGGTTAGGAAAGCAGCAAGACAATGTTTTGTAATTGAAGTTCAGTACCAGACATGCTGACCTGAAGGAAGTCAGTTTTATGAAATTCACCCCAAATTTGTATGCATGTGAGAAGGTAATAATTTTTTATCATGGTGCTCTGAGAGAGAGAGTATAATGGAATTATTTGAAACAAATACTTGAGGTTCCAGTGAGGCTGCTGTGTATTGACCTCTGTAATAGCTTATGTCACTATGGATTGTTACATTTAACAATTAAAGATGCAACTTTACTGCATAATATCCCTCACCATAACTTATGGGAGCAGTGACTCTCCCTCATTACAATAAAGCACAATATCATTACATTTGTGTTTCACGTAAGGGCATATTGGACAGGACAATATGATGGATCCATTCAGTACTAGGATTGGTGTGCTTAGTTGGTACAGATTTATATGATTGTATATTGTTACACTGGTGGAAATATGAAGAAGGTGACTCACAGGAGGCAGGGAGTAGAAGAAAATTAAATAACCCTTTTAGGGAGCCAAAAGTTTCCAGCAGACTCCATGCAGTTGTTCCTCTGTAGGGTCAAATTCACAGCACAGCACTAAAGTTTGCAGTACTGCCAGGTCCCCAAGTCCTACAGCAACTCACCTCACTGGAGGCAGGAGATGAGAATTGCTTGCTTTCAAACATAAAACACCTGAAGGAAAGAGTAATAGCTGATAAAAAAAAAACATTCCAATCCTTCTCAAAGCATAAGTATGCAGAGCTCACTGCAACCCACAATGTCTTCAAGCAGCTGTTGGGAAACACAGCAAACTCTGGAGCTTGCCAAGATTAGTCAATCATTGTTTCTAGCTAAACTTTGATGTGATTAGAACCCATAGAGCTGCTCGTCAGTGAATTACTGCTAATGGCATTTATTACCAGCATTAGCAGTAATTTACCCACCGTTAATCAGAGCAGCCAGTTACAGTACTTCTCAATCATTCCAAGTCCTCACTTTGCCAGTTGACTAAAATACTTTATGCTACCATTAGTCACAAATCCTCAGCCAACAGACAGTAAATTTAGACAGAGCCTGAGATCCTGAGAAGTTGCACCCTACTTGTGTCTAATTTATCATCACTGTTTATGTTCGTGCCATGACTTGGGCTTTCCCACTGATCAAGATTTGAAATACATAGTCATAAAATGTTCTCTAGGAGTGAGCCATCAGATTAGTAGTAGAAAATCATATTCTGCTGAGTGGAGACATGAGCAGTGCATCCATTACAGGAAAAAGTATATCTTCCTGTCTACAAGGCTGGTACATATTGCTTGGGTCATTTAATTCGTTACCTAAAGGACTTCCTGAAATTCTCATTCATGTCTGTATTCACTGAAGTGTAGAACATACTGTGTGCTTGGTGGTGTAGGAGGAGTGTTCAGGACATCTGAATAGGCTGCCATCAAGACATGGTGCTCCCTCCCCAGTGGAAGGTCCTGTCCTCTAGCTTGAACAGAAGCAAGAACATCCTTCTGTGTGCTGAGTTGTAAGATCACCCTGAAAAGGTTAGGTTTTTTTTAGTTGTAAGTCTACCCTGAAAAACAGGAGAGAAGAGAGTCTAATGCTGAAAAGTAAAATAGTTTCAAGTTAGAACCTCTTTATGTTGTCAGAAAGAACAACTTAGCTAGTGATGCATTTGTATTAGGAATGCCCAAAGGGAGAGACAAAGAGGACGAGGGTGCCTTTGTTAACACACGAACCAATTCTTTATTAATTCATGCCAGAAGCAGAGCCTGAGTTCTCTCCACAAAGTTCTTGTAACAAAAAGCATTTCAGAAGTTAAATGTTTTCTGGAAATCATAGTGAGATGGCCACTCTGCTTAATCAGCATGAAGTTTAGTTCTGCATCACATTACTAAGGCATACCATTACCCCTTAAGGGCTTAAAATTCCTGCAGTTTCATATCAGTCATTTTGCTGTAAGCACTGCAATTCCCGTAACATGATCCAGGTCTTGGAAATAAGGGTAGCAACAGTCAAAGTATCAACATTAGACTTGTCTGACATAGGCTACATTGATAAAATATGTATTTCCAGATGTTTGGCTTCAGAGCACAATTCAAATGGGTGTATAGCAAAGATTTATCTTTATCCAGCCTATATGATACAACCTGGTCAGACACAACAAAACAATGTAAGAAATACTTTTTAAATAAAATAGAAGATTCAATAAATTAAAACCTGAAAGTGGCATTCTGGCCAGTTTCCACAGTGATTTTCCAAACTATTGGTTGGACACAAGCAGAAGCCTACCAGATGCCTTCCAGCTCACTGATCAAGTTTCATCTGGCTTTGAGGGGAGGTGGGTGCCTGGGCATCAGGGCAGCCTGAGATACCAGTGCCCACAGACTGGGGAGAACTACAAGGAGGCCAGCCAAGTGCTACATGGGGAACAGTAGGTTTTCCTCCCAAGTGTGTTTTTTTTCTTTAAACAAAGTTTTTTATTCAAACTGAAACCAAAATGAAACATGTATTTCCTCCTAAAAATTGAATCATTCTCTGCTCCAGTATAAACACATAAAATCCTGATCTGTCTATAGGCAGCTAAGAGTTAGAGTTTCAACAGCTGGTGATGGTCTCAGGATGTGAGTGCAGGTTTGTAGGGAGATGTAACATCTTTGATTAGATCAGCAAACCACGCTGGGCAGCAAAAATACATTTGGGGCACCACAGATACGAAACACAAGTCCACCTAAGATTGTGCCTAATAAGCAACTTATGATTGTTTGTTTAAAAAATGATATTTCCTTACAGCTCTATGTGATTCCATTGAATGTTTGTGGGTGCCTTCAGTAAGAAGAAAGGCTATAATTGCTCTTGCAGGTACCTGGAAACAGATCCTGGATAATTTCCCAATGAGATACAGATAAGGAGAGCTCTGTTCTGAATTTGGATGCTCTGGCATTGAAGTATATCCT
The DNA here is from genome assembly GCA_013399015.1 of Galbula dea. Classification (NCBI taxonomy): domain Eukaryota; kingdom Metazoa; phylum Chordata; class Aves; order Piciformes; family Galbulidae; genus Galbula; species Galbula dea. Next base: position 97,678 of record VWZX01003973.1, on the reverse strand, counting down.
TTCAAGCGCTGAAATATGAATTTAAGGACCTGCCAGTGGCACTGGATGCCCCATTTCAGGATTTTTGAGGTATTACACAGAGTTGGTTTGGTTCTGCCATATTCTTTAATGCCTGCCTGCATGCTAGAAAGGCATCTTGGCTTACTCCTGTTAGTATCTGTCCCCTCTCCTGACCATGTGAGACCAGGTTGTTTCCTGGCTTATGGTTTAGGATATTTCTGATCCACTGGGTAGCTGGGAAATGACATGGGGGTGGGGGAGTGAGGTATCTGGTTAAGGTGTCCCACTACCCCCTTCTGTAAATTTTTGCACACCCCCCAGGGAAGGAATGCTTTGCTGTCAGACAAAATTGCTCTTTATTCAAGCCAAGGGAAGGTAAAATGGTGCAGGAGAGAGTGGACAGAATGGATTTACTTAAACAAAATTGACGACACAGTTGCCAATATTTACCAAAGACATGAGCTAAGAAATTAAAGAAAAGAACATGCTTACTCAATTTAATCCAAGGGATTTCTCCTACCTCTCTGATGGCTGATTTGCTGTAGACATTCCTAAGGCTACCTGCTCAGAGATTTTCTCTCTCTGTATTTTTTCTTTCCCAGGTTGCAGGTCTACAGAGAAAAATACTTCCTGAGAAGATATATATGCTTTCAGAGCTAATCCTCCTTTCAGATTTCACTGATTTTAGCTTCTTGCTAAACAATGCTGTGAGAAATAAATATGCAGTTTTGTTACAAGCAAATGGATTAAACAAGGGTCACCAATATAAGGGGATGCATGCAAAGGGGTTTTTTCTACTAATCTATGGGCGTATCGTGGAGTTGGAAGATGCTTGGACATGTCTGGACAAGTATCAGGGAACATGCGGCCGGGAATGAAGGGATTGTGAAATATATGTAAATGAAGCAAACCCCGGCCATGCAGTCAGCCATGGAGGCTGCCATTTAATACAATATAGCCAACCAGAGGAGAGGAAACACCCCTTCTGATAAGAGGACTGTGTGGGACTTGAAAAACCTTTAGAAGGAGGGAAATTTGATTTCGGGGTGTGCTTTTGGGATCATGTAATCTTCCTACTTGCTATTTTTCTTTGTTTTACGGACTTCGTTATCCTTCTAAATTTAAATAAAAGGTATGCATGTAGGCTAGTTTTCTGTTTTTACATTTCTCTTCTTAGAGCACTTCCTCCATCAACCTGTTTCTCCAAGTCTCTCTCTCGGCATTTTGACCTCTCACAGCTATTCTTGTCCCTACATGCTATATATTTGTCCACTCAAAGTTTTTTCATTGCCACATCCCATGCACATGTAGGAACCACCTAGTAACATGTCCAAGCAAACGTATCACAGCCAGATGTCAGGAAGACCCTGAAGAAATGAACCAGTAGATTGCCTTTCACCATTGGACTTCTGCTCTTGGAGAAACTTAGCATATTATGGTATCTTCAGGTCATATGGATGAAGTGGATCATTACCCAACAGCATCCCTGAAGAAATCAGCTAAAACTCCTCAGATGATCACTATATTCCTTATTTCCTGGTGTTTATTATGTGACTCAGCTGATGGTGACAAATTCTTCTGTCTGTTTGGGAGCTGCCCCTTACTAGCCCAATAGTGTTTCAGAGATATTGTAGTCTTTTTCAAATAGCAGTTCCCTTAATATTAATTTCCTTTTCTAGAAGGTCAGTTTGAAAGTAAAATCAAAACTTTGTCATTTCCTCTTCAAACACAAAGCCTATGAAGATCCACTAGAAGAGACAGACAGTTGAGACAATAATCTGCTCATTTATTGTTTAGTTCATATCATGGCTGTAGCAACTTGAAGAGTGTAGGAGACATGGGTATTAGGGATAAGAAGCTTCTCACTGGTGCATTTTCAACTCTTTCACATAATGTGTGGGCATACAGTGCCCATGGGTTTGTGAGAGGGACAGACTCCACCTGTTAGACTAATAGAGCTGTACAGCTCTGTCCATGAAGATTTATCTTCATCTCCAGTGTCATGGAGAGGTTGGCCCCAATTCCTAGCTGTAGCTGAGTTGTGTTGGGAGCAGTGGACACTGCTAGCTGACTGGTTCCACTGCCATCCTTCTTCACAGGAGAGCATAGTGGCTCACAGTGTGCTGCTACTCAAGTACTGTCTCCAAACAATCTCTTTCATCTTCTGGTTCTGGTTCTAGCACAGCTGACAGGTAGGAACTAATGAGAGGGGTTTAAAAGACCCCCAGAAATGCAGAGTGAACTACTTATTTAAGGGAATGAAGAAGCCTTATTACAGAAATTAACCAGTAATCAGTCTTTTGATGTCATTGGGGGTGGGTTTGCCCTCAGGCTTTATTTCCTTGGCTTTTTNCTTGGTTTTTTTTTTTTTTTTTTGCTTCAGTTGAAAGCAAGTGGGATGAAAGACAAGATAGAGGCAAAATAAATTCCCTCTGACTTCAAAGCAGCAATGTTTCTTGTTTGGAAATTACCAGATATTAATGTAAAATATATGTTCATGCAATTACCAGACAGTGTTAAATTATAGTAATGCTGAGATGCATGGATAGGATCATATCACATTCCACACAGTATGTGTGCCAACAAACGCTCCTAAACAAGCAGACCAAGGCATGCTGCCACTTCATTGTTTTGCTTCACTGAGACAATTTACAAGAAGCAGGTTTCTTTCTCCAAAAGATCCCAGACCTCAGATTATCTGCACAGATTATCTTTGTCCAGACTTGACGGGTTTTAGATATTAAATTAACTCCAGGCAGTTTCCAGACAGACAAGAAGGCAGCTTCCTCTCTCACAGATGTTACAGTCAAAGGATGGACGAATGGACAAAAGCCTGTGGAGGAGAAGCTAGGAGACATATAACTCAACATAAATTTAAAAGGTGAATGAAGGAATCGCTTTTAACTCAGTAATTTCAAAAAAATCTCAGTTATGTTCATTATTTTGGAAGATTTTTGTTCCTTTTTTCCTCAATTTCTTTTTTTTTTTCATCTTTTTCCTTCTCTTTGTCTGGCGTATAACTAATCCAGTGTGGGTCCAAGTGTAGGTGCTTAAGGCAATTGTTCGGCCTTGAAAGGAATTCCTACCTGTACTCAGTGACTGCCCAAAAAGGATTTTTCTCCTGCCCAGTGACTGTTCACCTATGACCTATGATACACTCATAGCTGTCTCATTACTACTCAAAAAAATAGGTGCTTTTAATAAGAATGTGTTCTGTTAAGCAGGCAAGTCAAAGCAAGTGTCTAACACCAGTGCCCGTGAAGTTCATCAGAGGAATGCTGGTTGATTTTCTTTAAATAGACCAGATGATGGGCAGAGCATTAAGCTTGTCTAAGCAACATACAAGTCATCATGGGGCTATGCATTTTCAAGGAGAGCAAAAAAGATTCATTCCAACAGTACGATATAGTGCTGAGAATAGCCTGAGTGTAGGAATTTAGGCTCAAGCCTTTAAGGGCATATATTCCATTGGTTTAAAGATGAAATATTCCCATTCTTCTTGAGCAGGTACTGGTGTTTTTAATCATGGCAGTAGCACCTGAGTACAGTTTATTTAGCAGAGCTCCTTCTTTCTTGGTGTATCTGAGGGTTTTAAAATGTCTGCCAAATAATTACTTACAAAGGAGTGCAAAGGGGAGCTGAACTGAATGAAAGCCCTTTTGGTTCTTAGGACTAGAACTGTGATGTATTTTAGTGCTCAAAAATTTTAGTGCTCAAAAATAAACACCTAGCACAATTTTCAGGGAGAGGAAAAGTGTCTTATGCAACAGACTTTGGATGCTTGTCTCCCAAAGGAAGGCAGAGCCCAGAATCCTCGTGCTCCAGAAAGTCCCATGCCCCCTCAGAAATTTTACATCAGGACAGTATCCAGCAAAATGGAATTTCCTATTGCATAGGAAGAGATCCATAATTAGTGGAGTATCTCAAAATGCTACACACTGTCAAAACAATCCTAACCATAATTAACAAGATTTTCCTATCTGTGTGGGTATTCCAGCTGTTTGACTCCACAGGTGAGAAGAAGCTCAGCATCTGGAAGCCTTTACCTGCCATGATTTCCTTCCTGGGTTGTTGAGGGTTTTGAAGTTGCCAGGCTTCCTGCTGCAGAGCTGGCCCCCACTCTCAGGGTATTCAGGCAGAGAACCAGTCAGGAAACACCCAGGAAAAGTCCCTATTCATTGACAAACAACTTAAGATTTTCTTTTTGTTATTTGACCTGCCCTGACAGAGAAGGAAAACCTGAATGTTTATCTCTGCGGAAAGAGCAGCAGCAGTTTTGCTCTGAATGTATGTTTGTTCAAGGATATCTGCTGGAGGAAGGAGTTGTGTTCTTAACAATAACACTGTTTCTCACAGTTGGGTTATGGTTCAGGACAGGTAGTGTCAGTAAATCTTGAAAAGATGTTTTCATTGGCAGGAAGACAAGGGCCTGATGCTGTGTTCCCCTCTCCTTCAGCAGCATCCAAACAGTGTTGCTAGCTGCCGCTCTTGTCAGTAGAGAAAACCTAATCCAAAGCTGCACAGATAAATCACCTTCTTTACCTTAAATAATCGTGAGCCCTAGCTCTGATTTTATCACAATGGAGAAACACACTTCTGGAGTTTTGGGGACAAATTGGCTTACATATATTTTCAATCAGTTATTCAGCTTCTGTGCTGTCCTTGGCATAAGTCACAGGACTAATACTTCATGAGCACAGGTAAGAACTATTGCCCTCCTTCAGCTTCCTGCCTGCCTTATTAACATAGACTACACTAGGAATTGCATCAACTGTAATATATGGTCACATCCTCAGCTGGTACAAAATGTCTCAGCTTTCTTGAGCTGCCTGGAGGTAAGTCAATGTGCCTGCACTTCAGCAAGCTCCCCTCTGTGTGTACTCAACAGCACAAGTAGTAGGGAGTCCCCTTCCAGTCACAAAGAAAGGAAGGGGAGCTCCAGCCTAATAGCAGCCTTAGCACCTTTATTTACTCCATGGCTGACAGCATGATGCCATGAGGGAGGCACTGATTGAGGGTTTCCATCTGATCTCGAGCCCCTTGCAGGACAGGAGTGCTAAGAATGGAGCAGCAGCTACGTAACTGATACCTCTGTGAAGCTCTTTACTGACTAACTGCAGGGTATTTGTGAATTCCTGCTGACACTATGCAGCCCCTTATGGTGTTGCTGCATGCCTACCTTGTGAGTTCTTGCTTAGAGACAGTTTACGAGTGCAGTGATGAGAAGTTCTTCAGGCAGTTGTTTAACCTAGGCAAGAGATATGCCTGTTACTGTATCCCTCAGTATGATTCAAGTCAGCCACAAGTCTTACTCTTGGCAGAAACTAAACACACCATAGAAGTCTAAGAAATAAAATATAGGTGCTCAGTGTGTGCTCTAGACCTTCAAACATCTGCTGACTCGTTTCAAGTAAATCACCTTCCTTGCAATGACAGAAGCTAATTTAGAGTCTGTATCTCTAGATTACATGCACTATGACTTCAGTGTAAAGATGAGGTGCAGATTAGAAACAGGTGCAAAGTGCTGCATGAAGGTTTAAATAAAGCCTAATTTTCAGAATAAGTCTTGTTCCTGTCTCTTCATCTGGTTTCTAGAATACTGACAACTTTTGGAAAGTGTATTCAGGTTGGACAAACACTCCAAAACAGGACTACCTTGGTTATCTAGCCATTACAGACCATGCAAATGAATTGTGTTTTACACAATATATTTTCAGTTGTTTAATCAGCTCATGATTCCAGAGGCTGTTCTGAGAAGACAAAGCAGCATCTGTCTTATGAATCCCTTCAGTGCTCTGGAAGCCTCAAAGACTGAGTTGTAGAGAGAAGAAAAAGGGATGTGTGTTAAAAGGGGCTTTAAGAATAATCTATAATGAATTGTAATCAGCAGGGCCCAGATTTTGTCCTTAAAGTGGACAGAAACATCAGCTGTGGAGGGAATACCAACGCTGATTTTCTTTGGGTGCCACCAGCACAGAAGGGGAATGGCATTGCACCGTCCCAGCAGAGGGCTGGAGCTGCCCCTCTGCATGGAGCCTTAATGAAGGGGTGCCTCCAGCTCAATTTGCCCCAGGAATTGTTTGCAAGCCAGACTTTTGGGTGATTTCCACTCTGGAGTAGCTTTCTAACTGTCAGGGTGATCTGCTGCATTTAGAAAAGTCCATTGATTTTGCTGTGGACAGTGCGTAAGTCCTAAAAGTAGTAATTTGCTCAGTGTTTGTTCTTTCAAGTATAAACCAAAATGTATACAGCAAAGGCATCCTTTTCCATCTCTTGCACTTGACAAATTTACTATTCTACATTTTCCTCATCACAGTCAGAAGCATCAAAATTGAAAATAATACATAATGGTCTGAAGGTGCAGGAAAAGACACATTTAGATACCCACAGAAGAGGGTAGAAATTATAATGAGCTTTTCCTACCTTTGGATTTTATCTCCTCTGAAATGTAATACTACAAGGACAGAGTTCAGTTTATAATATCACAGTTAGGAAATACTGCACAGACTTTTTTTTTTCTTTTCTTCTTTAGAAAGTTTTTTTTCTTTGTTTTGGTTTCGGTATTTTGTGGGTTCCCCCCCACACACCCAAGGACTTCACCTTTTTCCCCTGTGTTTTCATGCTTTGGTCTGTCATCTATCACTAGATGCTCAAGAAAAAACACAGATTCCTTGATTCAGGACCTCACAGGTACACAAGGAAGAAATGTGCCTGAAGGTTCTTTTGCCATTACACATAATTTATCTGTAGTTGTAAAGACTATCAGCCAGATCAACAATTTCACTGGTACTGCACTGATTGTTACTGCCCAAAGATCCTGCTCGACATAGCTGTATTATTTATGATTTGGGATATTAAAGAATGAATTAAAAACTGCAATTCTGTTTTGGTTTTGTTTGTTTTGGGGTTTTTTTTGTTGGTTTTTCTTTTTAGTTTTAGAATTCTTTGCTAGTCTTCTAATATTGTTTGGTTGGTTATTTTGTTTTGTCTGGTTCCCCCCCACCCTGAATGTAGTGCTTTTTACTTTCACAACCAAGGAATGAATTCAAGTTGTATAAATCAAACTCCAAAATAATTCTGATGAATTCTCTAAGGTTTACAAATCATGCCCTTTCGTATTTAGGAATCATAATAAGACAAGGAATGAGGCAGAAGACACCAGCAAAGCTTTTAACTCAATGGAAACTCTGCAGGAGAAGCTGGATAGATGACATTGTTCAAGACTTGGAGAACTTGCATCTTAGAATACTACCCATCTGCATACACAAAGTCTTTCTTAAAAACTCAGTCATCTCTTAGCTCACGTATCTTTCATATAATAACATACATTGCAGGTACTTGTTTCTGAACCTCTATCTTCTTCCACAGGACTTACAGGTTTCACAGGAAAGATTCAGGGTCTACGAAAATATGTGCCATTTTTTTTTCACTTACCTGTCAGATTTGGAGGCTTTTTGGACTGAGACATTTTAAAATTGAAACTCATATCTAAAAAGATATATATATATAAAGAAAGAAATTTAAAGCAAACACTCCCAAGCGCCCTCAAGTTTCCAGGCATAAATCTGCGTTAATTTCTCAGATCTCCTCAGTTTCTTGTGAAACTTCTCCAGTAGTTTTCAGGCCAAGACAGCAATGACATCCAAAACTCCTAAGTACAGCAAGAACTGAGTTAGTAAAGGGTTATTAGGATAGGACATTTGGTCTATAATACACAGTGCAGGAAAATAGAGCTAAGGGAGGAATAGAGTAGATCTGCAAAGATAAGACACAAGGACTAAGGGGCTCAAGTGTGAGATAATGGGAATCCAGCTGCAGGACTACTGGACAGAACCAGCTTTGGGACCATGGCAGCTGCCAACTCAGCAAAATCAGACAAAGTTGGAAAGTTCACCGTGAAGAAGACTTTGAGCCTTCCTCAAAAGGCCACTGCCCACAACCACGAGGAGGCAGTGCACATGCATTAAGAGGAGGAAACTGAGTCCTTGGAACAGTTTTTAATGATCCCAACCTTTTCCCAGAAATCCGCTGCATATGTATAGCCTAGTAATGCATATGTATAGATTGAGGCATTAAATAATGGATTGAAACTTGTTTGGGCAGAGCTGTTTGGCAAAGGTATTCCCCCTCTCTCCAGTGCTGTAATAAACAAACCTGCTTTAGAACCTTTCCTGGGTTGTAAAGTTTGTTTCCACATGTCAATTTGGCAACATCAGAACCATTCAGTTAGAGAGTCACTGAAGAGTACACCTTTGCCTGCAGTCACAATACCTGCCTTACCTGGAGTACTGACTCCCATTACCTCCTGAAAAGCTATATGTATGAGATTCACTATGGCTTTATCTCTGTGAAGCCTATCATGGAGCTCTGCTCCTTTAGCAGGATTTCTCCAGAGTCTCAGGGTGAGATAAAATTAACACTTTCAGTGAAGTCTTTCTCCACAAAGGTGTTTGATTTAGACACATTGGGAGAGAATTAATCGGCCTACTGATTACAGGCTGTGCACACACTGCTTCTAACAAGTTCTGAAAAGATCCACAAGGCATCTGTATGAAGAATTCACAAGGGCTCTGGTGATTCTCCAAAGGGATGAATTGACCAGTCATGATCTGTATATGCAAGGATTTCTTCCTAAGCAAATGGTAGTTGCTCTGTCAGAAGACCAGGTTTCTGGGCTTTCCTCTCAGGCACAGGTTGCTTGTAAACAGGCTGAAGCATGATGGTGGAGGCATACACACAACTTTTATCAGAAGACAAGTGGCAGAAACAATGCAGTAATGCAGTGTGCCTGAGATACCTCAAAATAAAGTCAGGCTTAACAAGGTCTTCATGGGAAAATGCAGGGTATAGCTCATTAGTTATTGAAAAAAAAAAACCTCAATAACATAAATATTCAAAATTACTGCAAGCATATATTTTGCAGAAGAATCATTTTTTTGGCATAAGTCCTGTGAAAACTGGTTGCTTCTGCCCAAGTGCTGAATAGTTGCTCTGGCACAAGTATCCTCAAAAAGGGCACATTCTCTAATGGATACATTTTGAGGGTGACAGAGCACTGGAACAGACTGCCCAAGGAGGCTGTGGAGTCTCCTTCTATGGAGATATTCAAAACCCTTCTGGATGCGCTTCTGTGTGACCTGGCTTAGGGAATCCTGCTGTGGCAGGGGGGTTGGACTAGATGATATTTCGACGTCCCTTCCAACTCCTAATATTCTATGATTCTGTGATTCTGTGATTTTAATCCACACAGATAAATACTGAAAGGGATGTCAATAAACCTGGCTTGACTTTAGAAAATACAAAGATTTATTTTTAACTACTGCATTACAAATGTGCAGCATCCATGGCACTACAAGAAAAAAGGGCTGGATTTGGGGTGTGTTTGCCACTGTAGTTCAGACATATAATACCTTAGGGTTGTTATCATCCTTTTGAAGGCATCAGGAACAGCAATGACCAGAGTCACAGGGCCAGATATAGGTCTACAGGAAACCAGAAAAAACTCAACTGCTAGGAAAACTGATGTGTGAAGGAACAAGTGTAAAGAAATAATTTCACCAAATGTCCTATCCAAGGATCTCACAGTGTGTAGGGTCTGGGGCCTAGCAGAGGGGAAGCTGGACAAGGCCGAAGTCATTTTCTCACAAGAAAGCAGTTAGATAGCCTGGGAGAGAAGGTGGGAGTCACCTAGCAGGAGCCTTTGCAGCTGCACACAGAGGCCTTGACGCCCCACATAGCCTTAACATCTTATCTTCCCACACCACACATTTCTTTGAAGTACACTCTTTTATCCTCATTTATGGTAGTTATTTTTACCTAGTAAGTGTTGCTTCTTAATTAGTTAGTATAATTTGTATATGTAAGTGTCACTTGCTAATTGGTCATTATTCTTTCTGTAAAGGTATAAAAGATACTTGCTAACAATAGCGCGGTGCTAGCCATTTTCTTGTATATAGTCTCTACCTATGACTCTTGTACTATTGCTTGGCCTATTTTATTTTCTTTTATATTAAATGCAACCACTCACTGCACGTCTTTTGTGTAAGTGTGTGTGTCAGACCGTCTGAGTAGTCCTGACACCATAGTTTTTGCCTGCACGGCATAGTGTCATGCTGCGACAACTGGTGCCTCGTGTGAGGCAAGGAGGCTTTCACGGGAGGCGACGTGGCTTCGAGCTGCCCATATCAGACGGGCCCAGCAAAGAATAGTGGTCCGGACCTATGAAATCCTCCTGCACGAAGAAAAGTATCTTCGAAGTGAGATTCTGCTGGGAACACAGGTGCTAATTTTTCCCAAGAGGCAAAAATCTGTAATCACATTTCGATACCTGGGCGAAGGGGAATTCAGTATGTTACACATCGCCTCCAATTGTTGTAAGCATCAGGAAATAGAAGCAGCTCCGCATGAGACGCTTAGTCGTGCTACATGGCAGCGCTCCCCTCCTAGTGGGCTCATCCACCATTTGCATCAAGAAGTTATCATCAATGCACTGGAGGAACCCCCTGGACTGTGAATGGCTGGCTGAGTAGGCTTTCCAGCAAATATCTGGGTAGTTAAAATCCCCCATAAGAACCAGGGCCTGTGATTGCGAGGCCACTGTCAGCTGCCTAGATAAAGTCTCCTCAACTTTTTCATCCTGATCAGGTGGCCTGTAATAGACCTCCACAACAGTAACACCCGTGCTAGTCTGCCCCTTAATTCACACCCATAAACTCTCTACTTGTCCCTCATTCACCCCTGGACAGAACTCAATACATTCCAGTTACCCTCTCACGTAAAGAGCAACTCCCCTACCATGCATTGTAGACCTGTCTTTCCTAAAAAGGACATAGCCATCCATGACCACATTCCAGGCATGAGAGCTGTCCCACCATGTCTCTGAAATTGCCACTAGATCATAACCCCTTGACCTCACATGGATTTCTAACTCCTCCTGTTTATTCCCCATGCTGCGTGCATTAGTATACAGGCACTTCAGGGAGTGAACTGAGCATGCCGATTCTACTCTAGAGGGGTGGGAGGCCTTCTGGTCTGTATTAGTACTAGCACTAGAACACTGGCCCACTGGTGCAGACCTGGCAACAACCCCATCCCCCTTCGAAACTAGTTTAAAGCTCTGTGGATGAGCTCTGCTAGTTCTTGTCCTAGAATCCTTTTTCCCCTGGAATATCTTAATCCAAACAATTTGAAGTTCAGAACTAGGCCTGCCTGGATCAATCTTTCTTGTTCCTATTAGCAGTGTACTTAAATATTTTTGACACGGACATTATAGATATAAACTCTAAATTATTTATAAATACACGTATATGTACACACACAAATATGATCCACCTATTTAATGTAACAGGCTTTGTAGTAGCTCCAAATAGGCCTAAAGAAACAATTAAATTATGGTTCAAAACTGCTTGAGGTGGTGAACTGATAAGCATCATGTTTCTCTCTTCATTACTGCAAAACACTGAGGATAAGATAGAATAATGTTAGCCAAGCAGGCTGCACATGGAAAAGATTCCTCCTGATTCACAAGGACTGCTGAAAATAGCAGTCATCACTGACGAACCCATCCAATAAACACACACAGATTTTCCTCCTGAGTCGTTTTGGGTGACGAAAATTAGTTTTACCCCTGCCCCTCATGCCAAAGCACTAATTCCATTTCTCAGTTTTAAAGGGCACTCCTACACACAAAAACCCCACAGTTCAAATGAAGAGATTTCAGTACCTTCTGATTAAAATATTCAACACCCAATCCCCCAGTGCTTCGTGCAGACAAATCTGCATTTGTTTAACTGTAGCTCTGTAGGGAGAATCATTACAGGACGTGGCCCTGAGAACAGTAAAATAGAAAATGTAAAATATATATGGATGATTACTCAGATTCCCTCTTCTAAAAACAGAGATGTGTACTTGGAGAAAGACCAGAAAAGGATAGGGAGCAGGATAATTTATACCAGCTCTAGCCAGCATGTGCTGGATTAAGATAGCCAGAGATGCAAGCAGGCCAGATATGCACCTTTTCCATGGTCACAGCCCCTGTCTGGGGTGTAAAGAAGGACATTAAAGCTGCTCTCTGGTGGTTCTGCACCTTCTAGGAGTTTGTGCAGGTGGAATCCCAGGAGTCTTGTTAAGGCAGCATTTAATTTGCTTTACGGTTTTGGGAAAGGCTCAGAATCTGATGTTCTGACATCTGGCTTTAAGAAACATAAAATATAATATCCCTCAGATGGGGTTTGGTCAATGTATGTCTTCTGGATAAATAATTTTTAATATTTATCTCCTAAAGCAAATTTTTTACTTCCTTAAGCAAGGCAAATAAATATACATATCAAGAAAAGCTCTGTGTGACCCTTTTCTTCAATTTATGTAACTAAAGAAGTCTCTAAGAGAACTGCAGCTTTAATACATGCTCATAAAATCTTTCATTTATTATTTATATAATTATTTGCAGAGTGCTGTTTCCATGGCAACTTTTACACACTCTGAGACAAATCCTTACACAGTCGGTAGTCACGACTCCACACTCTATCACATGAAGTTAAGTCTGCATGGACATTTTGGGGTTTGCCAAGTTTTTCTGAAGTAGTTATTGACATTCAGATAACTTTCTTCTGCTAAATTAGAGAAAAGACCCTGGGTTTAGCCTAATTTCCTTAAGAAACAAGACTTAGGCAATTATTTTCTCCATCCATCTGTCTGCTTATCTCCTCCTAATATGTTTCAAATCTGTTGGCATAATTTCAATTACCTTTTACTAAGACCTCTGAAAGAGAGCTAAATGTGACACACTTCATGGAAAATGACTGTATGAAGTAGTGAGAGTCCTAAAACAATGTGTCACAGAAGGATATGTTTGACCTTGAACTTGAAAGTGGTGAGCTCCTTTTCTCCGCTTCTCCAGACAGCATCAAACGGGTCATGACACGTGCTGTTTCTTCTATAAATAAAGGGAAACTGGCAGGAAAGTTGGAGCTGTGAAAAGGTGGAAGGCTGAGGAGTTTTGGTGAAGACTGGAGATGTCACAGGCAGGATGTAGGCAACGTCCTTGTAGAGATGAGGCTGAGCAATTGCAGGACACGAGTTTATATATAATGAGGGCTTCATTGATCTGACCACTTAAGGACAACAATTTCCAAATTCTGCAGCCTCCAGCAGCCTCCACTTTGGGGAGCTAGGGATTTGTAATGTCTGAAGCAGTCTAGGCTGCTTGGCTCTGTAACCTCAGAGTTTGGAGCAGAGACTTCCAAGAATAATGAATTACATACACTACATGTATCCAGGCAGCTAGCTGGAACCACAACCTGGCACTTTGGCAACCATGATGCAAGGAAGACTTTGTCTTGGGGCAATCTGAGATGAAATGGATTTTAACCCATGGACTGAAGGTGATGGAGCTCTTTTGAGTTTCACAGCTTCTCACCATTCAACAGTGACACCAAAAACCAGCAGAATCTCACTAGGCTTCTCAGCAGTTATTGGATTGTGGAGATCATGTTTCATGTTTGGAAATACAATACAATTTTGTTTGGAAATGCAATATCATGACAGATATATAAATATTAGAGAGTTTCTGTTGCCTGAGACATTTTATATATGTGTATGCATGCACAAGTAACATTAGTTGCTCCAAAGTGGCAGGATGGAGGGATAGAGACACATTTTTTGGAATGCTTGAATCTTGCAAATTCCAATCACAACATTCCAAAGCAAATGAAACATACAGTCAGTATGTTGCACCACAGTGTCTAAAAGTATTCTGTGTTTTCTCTGTAAGTACTCTTAACTGACTTCATTACTGAGGATTTTGATCTCCCTTTTATCAGTGACATAAGTTCAACATCTTTAAAAGTTGTTCCAGCTTTAGGTGCCTGACTTATAAGAGTATGTGGGGGGTTTGACCTTGGATGGACAGCAGGTGCCCACCCAGCCACTCTATCACTCCCCTTCCCAGAGGGACAGGGGAGAGAGAGTAAGGTGAAAAAAGGAACGACTTGTGGGTTGAGATAAGACAGTTTACTGTAAGCAATAAGCACAGCAAAGCCTGCGTGTGCAGAAGCAAAGCAAAGCAGACTTAATCTCTACTTCCCATGAGCAGTGATGGTCGGCCACTCCCGAGAAGAAGGGCTGCGGTACGCGTAGTGGTTCTTCAGGAGGCAGGCATTAGATAATGAATGCCCACCCTCCTGTTCCGTGCCTTAGCTTTTATATCTGAGTTGATGTCATATGGTATGGAATATTCCTTTGGTCAGTTTGGGTCAGTTGGCTGCCCGGGTCCCCTCCCAGGATCCTGCCCCCAACCGAAGAAGGAATGCCACAGTGCTAGTGTTGTGCTCAGCAGCAGCCAAAACCCTGGTGTGCTATCAGCACCCTTCTAGCTGCCAATGCAAAACACAGCACTGCGAGGGTCACTATGGGGATATGAACTGCAGCTCAACCAAACCCAATATAGAGTCTGTATGCCTGTGTTCAAACAGAATCACAGAATCACAGAATCATTACAGTTGGAAAGGATCCTCAAGATCATCTAGTCCAACCGATAGCCCTACACTACTCTTACCCCTAAATCATCCCCTGAAGAAACACATCTATCCTCTTCTTAAAAACCTCCAGGGATGGTGTTTTAACCTGTTTTTTCTCCCTATAGACCAGGTCAAAAGCCTTAGAGTAAATCAGATGACTGGTAAAAGTGGTGAGTTGACCCTGACTGGATGCCAGGTGCCCACCAAAGCCTCTCTCTCACTCCCTCTCCTCAGCTGGATAGAGGAGGAAAAATATAATGAAAGGCTCGTGGATTGAGATAAGGACATGGAGAGGTCACTCAACAACCAGATGTGGTGCTTAGGGACATAGTTTAGTGGTATGGTGATAAGTATGGTTGGACTTGATGATCTTAAAGGTCTCTTCCAACCTTGTGATTCTATGATTCTGTGAATTACTGTCATGGATGAAACAGACTCAACTTGGAGAAAAAGATAATTCAATTTATTACCAATCAGATCAGAGTGAGGTAAAGAGAAAATAAAATCAAATGTTAAAACCCATTCCTCCCATCCCTCTCCTCCTCCCAGACAACCTCACTCCTGATATTCTCTACCTCCTCCCCTGAGTGGTGCAGGGAGATGAGGAATGACAGTTGTGGTCAGCTCATTACATGTTGTCTCTGTCGCTCCCTCCTCCCCAGGGAAGGGACTCCTTACAGTAGGGGGTCCCTCCCATGGGAGACAGCTCTCCATGGACTTCTCCAACCTAAGTCTTTCCCACTGACACAATTATTCATTAACTTTTGTGGTGTAGGTCTCTTCCACAGGGTGCAATCCCTCAGGAACAGACTACTGCAGCATGGGTTACTCACACGACTGCAACGTCCAGCCAGCAGCCCTAACCCACATGGGATCATGCCTCCATGATATCTTATGCTTTGCAAGGAGCCTCCTCCAAAATAGGATTTCCATGTGGTCATAGCATCCTTCAGGCATCCACCTGCTCCAGTATGGAGGTCTCCATAGGCTGCAAGTGGATATCTGCTCCATCACGGACCTCCATGGGCTGCACAGGGACAGCCTGCTTCACTGTGGTCTTTACCTTGGGCTGCAGCTCCAGTGCCTGGAACATCTCCTCCTGCTGGAGGAGAACCTCCAGGTTCTTCACTGACCTTGGTTTCTGCATGGTTGTTTCTCTCACATATTCTCACTCCTCTCTCAGGCTATGGTTGTTGTTGCTCAGATTTTTTTCCATTTATTAAAAGTGTTATCACAGAGGAGCTACCACCATCACTGATGGGCTTGGCCTTGGCCAGGGGTAGGTCCACCTTGGAGCTGGCTGACATTGCCTGTATCAGACATTTGGGAAGCTTCTAGAAGCTTCTTACAGAAGCCACCCATGTAGCCCCTCATTACCAAAACCTTGCCACACAATGCCAATACAGAAAATAACTGTAGGACAATGTTTTTCTTTTTGGACAAAAGATTTAATATGGTTGTTATTTTGATTATCTGAGAAACATGAAGCCATTCTTTTTACCCTGAATCTAAATGTAACTATTAGTTCATACTGCTTGCAAAGAGATTATAAAGAGATAAAATACTAAAAAGAATAAGGTATTTTAATATTTTCAAGGAAAATGGTTCTCAGAAGCTCCACTACAGACTGTATGGGAAGGGCTTTGTGCCAGAAGATAGAGTAAAAGGCAAGCCCTATCGCAGCGACTGTACTCGGTGATCATTTTTTTCTGAATGTATATATGGATTAGACCAAGATGAGTCAAAACTCCAAAATCACACAGCAGATGATGAAGCACAGGGTTTTTTGGCATCTTAACCTATCCTCTCTACTCCTTAGTTCTGCTTTAAAGCACGTCACATTCATGTTTTAACACTCTTTCTTTTCTGCTCTAAAGGAAGCTTGATAGTCAAGTATGAGACATTCATGCACGGCATTATTTTTTCAGTAGAGTTAAACTGCAGAAATTCTCAAAATGCAAACAGAATTAAATAAAACATTTTCCAAGAGTACAAAGGAAACCAAACAACCAAACAATAGTGTGAGAGATTTGCAGGCAATGCAGAAATAGCCAATGAAACCAGCCAGTCAAGGCTGCCAAGAAGCCAGATGCTGTGAGAGGAAGAGAATTTTTCATAGCTTTCAGTCAGTGCCATGTGATTTCCAGCTGAGGAAAGAGAGAAGACACTCTGATGGTTTTCATTTGTTAAAATCTGTGATGCCCAAGACTTTAATTTCCTAATGATTTTCTTTAAGGTTTGATAGGAATTTAAAAATCATTAAAAACCTTTCTGATATCTGGGTCTGATAATGGTGGTCTCATCCTAATCCTCCTTCATTTGTGTTACCAGATCACCATAAATGTGGTCATTATTTGTTAACTAGGCACGCTTTGATCAAGATAGAGCCAGGACTGGAATAGAAAGCGGCTTTGAAATCAGGCTCTTAGGCACTTCAGCAAGCTTTCCTCTGCAGGTCTTTCCCAAATACTTTGTTTACACAAGCATCAACTTCATTTACAGTTTTGTACAAAATAAAACAATACACTCAATCTGTAAGAGGAACATATCTGTGGATATGTTCACTCTTCTGTATGCTCATGGGCTTTCAGGAGCGGGTAAATAGAATAAAAATTTTGGCATGAGATTTGTGCAAAATGTTTGTAAAGCCATACAAGAACAGGTTATTTTTAATATTTTTTATTTTAAATAACTATAATTATAATGAAGATATCTTTGCTTATGCCACTGAGAAAAGCACAGAACAGAAAAAAAAGAGAAAAGAAATTTGAACTACTTGCCTATTCACGCAGACATGACATCTCATTTAGTCTGGTTGCCACATAAGAAGCCTGCCTCCTTAGAAAAATTACTGAAAGTAAATGTGGGGATTCTAGGACAGAGGGCATAGCATTGATAAAAAGCCAGTCTGCTGAAAAGCAGCACTGCTTCAGGAAAGAGGAACAATCTTCTAGCCAAGTAGTCTTCTGAAAATGTCAACAAATAAGACAACAAAGGTTAGTGTATTTCCTGTCTGCTTTTGGCTAAGGCACCAATTTTCCTTTATTTTTATTCTGCACATATCAACTTTATATAAACTTGGAAAGCTCCCAAGAGGATTTAGATTTAGATATGTCTTTCCCAAGCAGAAAAAGATTCCCCTACGATCAAAATGTTAGTATAATGAGGGCTACTTTTTACTGCTAGTAGGCTTTCAGGAATCAGTCACTGAACAAAACACCTGTAACCCTAATTAAGTTCAATGCTCATGTGGTCTGAATGAGAAAAAATCTTGGTATAGACATGGAGAATGCTGAAGGAAGAAGGGAGCCTACTGAGCTGGAGACAGGGAAGCAAAATAACGAAGAAATATATTACCCGAGTTTAGTGGAACCGGACATGCACCACCACAGTCAACCACACAACATTACTGATAGTAATAAGGAAATATTACCATCTTATAAATATTGCAATAATGTATAAATAATATATAAATAATAATAAGGAAAGGGTGTTGTGGAAAAATAAAACAAATGAAAAAATTTGCTGCAAAAGAACAGCATAAGCTTCTTACATGCATCTTCTGAAGAAGAAAAGAATATTCCTACCTGTCAGTTCAAGGGCAATTCACTTCTCAGAAGCTTTTCACTGAAAGAATTACAGTCTTGCTGGGCTCTTTGACTTTCCTACATCAAGCTGAAGCAAAGAAATGCATCTTCTTTCAAAGGAAAGCATCTTCCTTCAAAGATGATGAATGTAAGAGTTAGTCAGGGGCCTATTCCAAATGAAAGACATGCAGAAAGTGATGGAAATCTGTTAATTTACATCAGCTAGCTAAACTTAGTGGCAGAAAACAGCAGGACATAACCCTTCACCCCAACCTCACAATCATGGAAATAACAAGTGTAGGGAAATGGCTTCTGTTTTCTTTTTCGTTTTTCCCACCACTCACAGCATTTCCAGCAGCAGAAAGCTTTTGTTTGTTTCTCCCAGAGAAGCCCAAAGGCAAGATGCTCCAGCTTCATCGCATTGGCATGCTGATGCAAAATGGGAATCTCAACTGCTATGTTGTATCAGTTAAATCAACAGACCAGTTTACCTGTCAGGTGACAGATTTGGAAAGCTCTTCTCCCTGAAGAGTGCAAAGTCACAGTGGTGTTTTCTGCTCTTTTATGTACCTGATACTGTAGCTGTGCGCCCTTCCCTTGGGAACAGCAGGATGAACCTACCTCCTCAGGCTGTTCTTGAACTGCATTAACATCTCTGCAGAGGTAAGAGGCTGTGATGAGCTGTGATTCTCTGTTTATTCCTAAAAGTTTATGTTGTCAGAGAAATGCACCATCTTTCAAAAGAATGACATAATTTCTCAGTTGGAAGGACTTCTTTAAACAAGGCTGAACTGCTATTCACCTCCCAAAACAGTCTCTCAATGACTTGAATAAACAAAATGCTTCCACAACCAGCACTAGTATCAGAGTGTGTGCCCTTGCACAGCTGTGTGTTGCTATCCACCTTATTCATTGATGACATTGTGTGATACTGTTAAATTAAAAAGTAAATTATTTAACCTCTGGGCCTTGTAGTAGAAAAAAACCCCAAACCAGAATCAACCAAATAGAAAAAACAAATCATGGCTAGGCTTCGCGAACGAAGATTTGGGAACGGCTCTACCCACGTTTGTTGCACACACGTTGGTGGCTAAAAAGGCCAATATGAGATAGGCATGCGCGGTTGCAAAAGGCACAGCAGAAAGACTCCTCAGATGGTGTATTCTGCAAGGCATGATTCTTTCTGCATTGTCTTTTCTCCTCAAGGGTGATCTTGCATGCTTTCTCAAAAGCATCCGCAGCATTATAGATGGTGTGTCTCCAGGCCTCCCGTTTGGAGGCCAGAGTAGACCAGTTATGATGGTCAATATTGCCAAAGCTGAGATGTTGTTTCAGGTAGTCCTTGTATCTTCTCTTTGGGGCTCCTCTCTTGCAGCAGCCGGTGGCAAGTTCACCATAAAGCAAGATCTTAGGGAGGCGGTGGTCCTTCACCCTTGAGACATGCCCTGCCCATGGAAAAAAAACGAAATAACCCCCCCCAAAAAAACTGCTGACACCTTAGGCTGAAAGACTAGATTTTGAAGTGATGCATGACAGACCAAGCTGAGCAAGAACTCACTGGTGTTTATTTTTGAATGGAGACAGCAATTTCATCGAATTACGCCACTTAGGATGCAATGCTTCTCTCTTTGTTGTCTACCTCAGTGCTCCTCTTAATGGATTTCCATCATGGGGATGGTACTGTTAGGTAATTAGGGACCCTGCTCAGAGGGCCACCACTACTCAGGGCTCTAACTAATGCTGGGCACCAAGGAGCTCAGATGCTTGCTCAGTTCAGTGTTGAACAAATTCATATGTCAGGTAGAGAATTTGCTGGCTCAGCTAGTGAAATGCCTCTAACGTCAGCGATACTTTCTGACAGATGTTCATCTTCCATGCTCTTAAAGAACCTCAAGGTTCCCTAAACAGCTCAGTTCATTTTTGACCCATTCCTAGAACTGAGACATGTTCCTGTGACATTACTTCTTCCAGCTGTTCTAGTCCATTGCTTGTTTTCTTGCCTATTATGGTCATGGAGCATCAGTTTTTCATCCTTTCAGTAATCTTTTCCATTTTTGAAATTTTTTATCACATCCTCCCTCAGGATCCTCTTGGTAAGTTAAACTGCCTCAAGTTTAAATTTTTGTTGTAAGCCATAAATAATTCCTAGTTGGCTTGATGAAACTGAAAAAGAGCATTTGATGCAGCAACTCTGAGAAGTTCTATTTGAAACAAAGGATTATTTTAGCTTTTTCAAAGTAACATTATGGGTGAGTTTTCTTTTTGCTTAGTTAGTTGGTTAGTTTTTTGGTTTGGGTTGGTATTTTTTTGTTCATATTATGAGTAATTTATAACTTCATATCCCAAAATAGGATGAAAACAAATAGAGGAATATTTGAATTTCACATGGAAATTAAATTCTAGCATCCAGCTGACACTAGTCAGTGATTTGCCTCCCTGTGACTGCAGGACAAAGGATGATATGTGTATACATGCAGGTTGTTAGGCTAAAACTGAAAGATGAAACAAATAACTGAAATGTAAAACATCTGCTCTTTTTATTGATACTCTACCAGGCAGGTTATTATAGATTAAGTGCAGAATCTGTTTTAGATAGTTATTTCTCAGTGGGTGAATTGTGCATACCCATACGTTCTCTGTGCATAAATTGGCAGTGCAATCTGAAGGCCTTGTCTTGCAGTTCCCTGGGGTCCAGGCTACTTTTGTGCCTAGGCCAGGGTCTTGACCTGGGTCAAATGTTCATTTCAATTATTATAGTCCCAAGCTTGATCTCTGGCTCTTCTGACCATAATGTTGTTTTTTCATGATTGGAGTCTAAATCTGTGTTGCTGCTGACAGGGCTGCTCTGACCACTTTGTAGGTCTCACTTTGCTGTCTTCTTAACATTTAACACCAACAGTAGGGGGAGAAATGTTGCAAGCTTTCTGATGTCTTCCAAGCCAATGTCCATCAAGATGCTGAGCTGGCTCGATATGGGTTATTTGCTGATAGTGTCAGGTTTGTCTTTAACCCTCCAATACAACTCATGTTCACATAGGTGAAGTGCTGGACACAAGAAATAGGATAAGGCCAAAAAGCTTTTTGGGTGGAAGTCGAGAGTTTGACTTAGATTATTGTGTGACGGCCACCTATCTAACTATTAACTTTGCAGTTTCTCCTCTTGTACTGTTACTTCCAGTCCCTCCTGGTCCTTTACAGAGCCATCTACATGTGCTAATCCAGCAGAAAACCGTCTGAAAAAAATCCCCTTATTTTGCTGAAGTGGCTTAGCAGAGTGCTGGGGAGTACTGGAGGAGTACAAAGAGAGGGTTGGATAATGGCGCAAGAGTCAACTTTCCTTCTGTGAACCTTTATCTGTAGATTAAGGATGAAGTGAAACCTGGCTCTTCAAAATCCTCTGCTACCATAGGGCTGGCAACATCAAGATGAGGTCCCCTGTATGCAGTATGCTCATGCTACTGTAAAGACGATCAGTTTGAAATAGGCTTATTCTCTGTGGTGTTTTGTGCTGGTTTTGCTCTGAATCATCTCCACTTCCCAGCTTTCCATTTATGAACAATGCTTCCCATTCCTTCATTTCTCATATACTCCTGGACAACATTCTCTTTTCAGATTCATCAATACCATCCACTATTTCATGTGATGTTAGATGACTGCTCTTATAAGAGAAAGAACTCTTTGTTGAATTCTAAATTAAACAGGAGCAGACAGATGAAAATTACCAGCAATGTGCTTAACCTGAGATGTGCAAAAGAGAATGGATTTAGCACCTCAATTATTGCTAAAAAACAGTGGCTACACATGATTTTGCTACATGTTTGTATATTATTTTTAGATGCAATAAATCTATAGAGTAGTTTTGGAATTCATCTGATCAAATGTAGACATGTATATCAGACCTAGTCACTTTAGACCTCCTTTAAAGCTAATAGAAAGAAATTACCTTTACCAGAGAATAGGTTATAGTATCCGTGTGTAAGCTACGTCATCTGAATTGCATCCTTAAAATGCATTACATGTAAAGGGAAACTATGACTACTAGTTTACATAAAGTGTATTTTACTGTGGTAGTACAAAGGCAGAAAAAGGCAGGGCAAGATTTTTTCAGATGAGGTACTATCTGTAGTGAGGCCAGATAAGTATTGCTGGAAAAACTATACCAGCTTTTGGGACACTTAAGGTAATTTTTCATGTATGAAAGAAAAGAAACATATTTTAAAGGAAAATACAAAATGGGGAAGATTTCTTAGTATTAACTTACACATGTAAGCTGTGTGGTATGGTTGACATGCTGGAAAGGAGGGATGGTATCCAGAGGGACCTGGACAGGCTGGAGAGGAGGGCCCATGCCAACCTCATGAAGTTCAACAAGACCAAGTGCAAGGTCCTACATCTGGGTTGGGGCAATCCCAAGCACTGATATAGGCTGGGCAGAGATTGGCTTGAGAGCAGCCCTGAGGAAAGAGACTTGGGAATGTTGGTGGATGAGAAGCTCGACATGAGCTATCAGTGTGCATTTGCAGCCCAGAAGGCTAACTGCATCCTGGGTTGCATCAAGTGCTTTTAAGACAAGGCTGGATGGGGCTCTGGTCAACCTGATCTACCGGAAGGTGTCCCTGCCAGGCAGGGGGATTGGAACTAGATGATCTTTAAGGTCCCTTCCAACTCTGGAAATTCTATGGTTCTATGTAGAAAAGAGGCAAAATTAAAAGTCCCGAGACCAGGTCCTTGCTCTGCCATTAAGTTCCAATATCATATGTAACAATGGTGAAGGCACAAGGTGGCCCTGCAGGAGAGAATAATAGAGCCTGCAGACTGGAGACAGGCTTGTCACTAGCCTCAGAGAAGCTAGTGAAGGAAAAGGGGAGCTCACAGGCCAATGATTATTGCCTTCATCAAAACAAAACACAGAGTCATCCTAAGTAATGGCTTCTGCAGTGATTTGAATAACTGTTCTCTGTCTTTCCTGGTAGCCAAAGAGATCTGTTCTTTTAGAAAGTCTGTTTCTCCTTGGGTTGTTATATTCTGTACATTAGGCAGGATACTTGATAAAACCTGGAAATAACTCTGAGGAAAGGAGAGGTTTGCCCTCTGCCTGTGGTGTGCCTTACATAGTAGGGTACAAAGCTCCTGTAAATACTTTCTGCTGATCCTTGTGTCTATTCCTTCCTCCATCGTACCTCAGACCAGTGTGGAGATGTTAATTGATGCCTCATACTAGGCTTTACAATCAATTCATCCTCCTTCCTCAGCCTGGAAATACCTGCCCCTGACATCTGGCCCCCTGGGTATAGGAAAGGACTCAAGGAGTGAAGGAACTCCAGAAGAAATAGGATCAAACTTTGGGACTGTGACAGCTGTACATGGTGCTGAGTGACAAGGCTCAGCCTGGAAAGCTGAGGGGATCAATATAACTTATTGACATGAAATCACAGGGCTTTGTGGTTGTGTGCCTGCAGGGAGCAAAAGCACATGTTGGGGTTGCTCTTTGGAGCTGCAGCTGGCCAACCAGAAGCTGCTGCAGGTGGCTTGGAGAGGTCAATCCTCTCTCCAAAATGCCTTTGTACTTCCTGGCTACTTGTTAGACCACAGGCTTTCCCAACCATCACAATTAAACTACTTTTCTGAGTCCAAAATCCAAGTTACAGTATAATTTGCATGTAATAAATGTTTGTCAATTGTTAATGAGGTAACCATTGGTGAATATGAATTATTTAATGCCTGACAAATACAATTTGATGGCTACTTGGCCAGATTTTCAAGGGAACAGTTATAGAGCTAATGAATTAGAGCAAGTTACATGTTTTTGTCCATAGAAGCTGGGTAATCAGAGGGCTAACTAAACAATCTGTCGGGTGCAAATTTGACCACACATAGCTTCTGGCTATGCATGGCTCCATAAGCAAATTTAAAGCCTGCATATAGAAACATATTCCTCTATGATTTAACAAATATATCTTAATCTCTTTCATTAAATATTCTCATGTTAGCAATTTTTCACTGTAGCAGACTGTGTTTTGTAAGGGGTTTTTTTAATGCTTTAATATTTTGGAAGAAGAATGTTCTCAGTTATATTTAATATGAATTAAATATCTTAATAAATCTAAATTAAACATACTTACAATATTTAAGTGCTACTAAAACAGACAAGCAGAAAAAACCTGCTTGGAAAAGTATAATCACAAACCAAGTTTATTTAGAGCACAGTTTTGTTTAGATTTTTATCACCATTTTTGCATCCTAATGTTTTTAATTGGTTTCAGGAGCATGCCGTAGACTAGTTAAGGAGCTGAGTATCTTGTACAACTAATCTTTTACATCTGCTCTCTCTGTGATTCCACTACTTACTATTGAATAATGTATTAAGCTTTTCCAGGCTCCTTCTCTTTGCCAGATGAGAGCTGCAATTGTTTCTTCATGTTCATTTATTCTTTGCATTTCAGTAATGTTATTTTACAGCCACAATGCTGCCATTGTTAAAGAACAGAATAATAATAATAAATAAATCAGGGAACCAGCCTAGATTTACCTGTCCATATAAAGGAAGGAAAAAATGTATCTGGTACCTGTCTATTATCTGTGTATATTTAATGCATGTCTACATGCATATGAAAAAGCCAGCTATTATGTCTGGAGAGTTGCTGCCTTATCTTCCCCTAAAAAGCGCTCCTGAAGAACAGGTGTCAGATAGCACTTGTTGCTCTGTGCTCATGTCCACTACTCAGTCATAATTATCAAGTGAGCTTGCACCACATCCTGTAGTTTGGTCATGTTAGTATTGTATTGGGAATCAATTACAGTTGCAAAACTTCCTTTTCTATTAATATTACAGTTTTCATTATGATTTATAGTGCTAAGGGAGGCACCCCATTACCCCAGTGCTTGCAACAGAAACTGTAGATGAGACATGAGGAAAGCTATTGGGAATTAGAAGCAGCTATGTAAGATATGGCAGAGCAGTTGCTGTCAGTCAGTGTCTTCACTTCAACAGCATGGGGATACATGGCTACCAAAATTTTGCAAAGGAAGAGCATGGCTGATATGATTATGAGGAGGGGAAGTAGATATGATTTTTAGCTGACAGCTTGGGAATCCAACCCCAGGTGTTTTCTCCTCTACAGAATTAAGTAGATTACTAAATTCTGTAGAGGAGGAAGCATCTAAGGCTGGGTCCAAATAGTGAGGAAGAGTGAAAGTAGAGAGCATGCAAAACATGGAATGGGAACAGATCAAACATGTGATAGCAGACCCCTGAGTCATCAGAACATAAACATCTTAATAACACAGCACGAGAAATACTTTAATCCTGTACCTAAACTAAAACATATTTCTAAGAGGAAAAAGGAACTTTCTCCAGCCAGTTAATAATGCCTATGACAATGTGTAAAGGGATTAATCTGTTGTGTGAACCCCAGCTAGAAGGCTTAAGGTAATCCTAGCATCACAAAAATGATTAGCATTCTGTGGTCAAGAAAAGAGAAACATATCCAGGCACCTGATTTGTTCATCCATATCATAAACATGTTGAAAGCTAAAGCAGAATAGAGGAGGACAGTTTAAATTTTCTTTTGAAAGCCTATTTTCAATGGGGGCTTGTTTCACAAGTTTTTTTCCATTCAGCATTACAAAAGAACAATATTTTTCAAGCTCTAATCTGAGTAAAATGGGCACTGGTATATGTAGTTATACAGGTAATATAGAGGTAGCACAGCGCAGGGCACTGCACCAGCACAGCTAATCAGTAATGATAACCCCTCTTCAAGGAGACAAAAAGACCACAGTAAACTAGGATAAAATGTGCTCTTGGGTCTGAAGAAATTTTGCAGCTCTAGAAACATTAATCACTGGTAACTCAAGGCTAATAGCTGTGAAATTTCTAAAGGGAATATTTTGCTTCAACATTCAAATGACCTGAGGCTTAAGAGTGTTTCACTGCAGCTGAATTAAATGTTTTGATATCTGGAGAAACGATGTAAAACCTTCCCTTAACTCATGCTGTGCCCTTTCTATAGATATGTGTTAATTCTGTTAGTTTAATGAGAGAAATTGGTGGATCTGTAGATTTCTCAAAAAAGGAAATAAAATTAAAAAGCAACCAACAAATTCATTGACAATATTCCATTCATCTGTTGAGTTTTTTAATTTGTTTGTTTTCTAATGAAAAATCCCCCCAAGCTTAAAAAAAATGTATATATCTCCAAGGTAACAATCAGATTTAGGTCACTGTATAGGACTGGGAACATAGTTTCTAATTTTGCCAAGTTAAAGTTAAATAAAGCTATTTGGCTAATGTGTACATTTTGGAGACAACAAAAACCTTTGGAGTGACTCTTCAGTGAGTTAAATTCAAAGGGATTGTTTCCAGGAAGAAGAAATTACACTAAATTATTGTCTTTTCCCACAATAGCTCATCAGACTCAAGGGTATTATTACCAGAGGGATAACTAAGGGCAGTTATAGTAATGATGAGTGCTTTTGGGGAGGTTTACACATTCAGGAACTACTTGACATAAATTCCTATTTAGCTTTGCCTGTCTTTTCTATGCTTCTTTAAATTAGCATAAATACTTTATGAAGAGATTAAGTATAATACTGAAATGAAACTGCTTGCATCACCTTAAATGTTCTATTGAACATTTGCTCACTTCAGCAAGCAAAGGACAAGAGGCAAAATGCAAACCAGCTAACGTGTCTCAGACAAGTGTTAACAAGTCAGTTTTTGTGTTCGTGTTTGTTTCCGGTTTTAATCAGACCTTGCTGATAAACTCTACTTTTACCAGTCAACCTTCCTCTCCTGAAATTTCCCCAGGGATATCTGTAAGACTGCATAGAGACTGATGGAACCTTGTCTGTACAAACACAACCAAATCTGACTTTAAGAAAAATATTCACCCTAACCCTTCTGCCTGTTGTACTCAAAAAGCAAGTACCAACCCAGCGGTCTTCTTTCATCGAAACTTGGGATCTTTCTTGAAGCAACCAAAGTAGGATTTAAATTTGGACAGATGGAAGGACAAGGGGTTTTTATCAGTGGTGTTTCACAGTGATTGTATTCACTTTTTTCATTGAACATAAACTCCACAGCATCTCATAGTGCATTTCACGCTTCTTAATTAGGGTTTTGCATTAAGGCTGAAGTGCTTTGAACTCTGTGTGCTTCCATTCAGCACGGCATGGAACCTTTGTGGCTAGTGTACCGATCAGTAGGAAGATCAAGATGAAAGGACATTAGGGTAAATTAGGGCATTCCAGTGGAAGTTAAGTTTCTACCACCAGTGAAGTCTGTATTTTATTTGCTGAATACATCAGGTAGTGCAGCTAAAGTGCTGTAATTGTGGATCTGCATGCAGTTCCTTTTTTGAAAATCTCCACCTCATTTAGAGAAGCTGTATGGAGTAACATAATCCAGGAAGCCAAGGGCTCAAAGCAGCGTGCATGAAAGCAGGGAGAAGGTGAGCAAGTGAAGTTGTTTGCCCAAGTTCAGAAAGGAGAAGCAGCAAACTTCTTCCTAGAGTTTGGGGCTCTTTTGCTGTAAACCTTTATTTGCCTAGTAGCACATGGTCTTTTATAAGTGCCCCGGTAGCTTTCTTCTTGAAGGAGCAATCATCATACAATAAAAGATATGACAGAAATCAAAGCAGAGCAGTAACAGAAGGGACACTAATGTGAAAGCTCAATAAGAGGAAGGCAAAACAACTCTGGTTGAACATTACAAGTGAGTTTTTCTTGAAATAATGCTAGTCCAGTTTATGTAAGATGCTGTCCTGAGAGGTTTGTCTACTGCCATGGCTCCTCAACAGCGTTATAACAGATAGTGACTATGTTAACCCTTTTCAGTTACCTTGAAGTTTCTCAAAGAACTGAACTGAGAGCACTTTCATGGTCTGGGGATTTAATTATCTTAATTGGCTTAATTAAGTGGTTCTCTTGTATCTAGATAATAGGAAAAGGGAGAGCACGTTTACATATTTTCAACCAGAAAATGTTTCTCATATTAAAACTGCAGTAGTACACCAGTGACACAATAATTTTCATTTACACTGGTCAACCCCCAGGAGATACCCTTGTGACTCCCATGCATCACAGAAAGGGAGTGCAAATGGAGATCTCAGCTGAAAAACACCACAACCAAAACAAAAACAAAAAAACAGTGAAATCCCAACCATTTTAATAAACCAAACAGGAGCACTTTCATTTCTTGTAACCTACGGAAGAATATGCCTCTGCAGGTTGAAGATTCAAATAGGATAATGAGTGACATCTTTCTATGGAAAATGTGACTAGTATTTGAAACTTCTTTCCTTTTCTGATTGTTATCTACATCTCTCTCATGCCAAGCAACATCCGGGGAATCTTCCCCAGCCATTTCCAAGTGAACCCCTGAGCGAGGATGGAAAGATTTTATTATTTGGCTCTCCAATAGGGAACTTTGTGCCCAGAATGAGCTGAAAAACAATAAAAGTAGTTTTTATTGTCACCAATAGAAAAAAAGATAAAACAGACCTACTGTTCCTACCATCACAGAACAAGAATGAAAGAATATAGTTTCTTCTTACTATATTGGCAATCTTTTCAGTTTCTGAGAACTTTTGAAGACCAGGAAACTGGGCTAAAGGTAATTCTAGGTCAGGTTTGACTATTTAACCACGTCGATGGATCATACAAACACAACCTACAGCTCAGGCTTACCATGTGGTAGAGTTATACTCCAGGTTTTCTTTTGCATTTGAGAACAGTTTTGTTTCAACTTCTCCTTGACTCCTGACGAGTTTTACATTTTTTTCACTCTATCAGTGTCTCAGCAGATCAGCCTTTTCTTGAAACTCTTTGACCAAATATTATCAAACTAATGGTCTCTCAGAAAGTTTGAAGTAGAAATAGAAATGAAGCTGGCTGCAAATTCCTATTTGCAATTGATTTTTCTCAGTTTAAATTAAATTCTTTTTTAACTGGGACTGGCAGTGGAACTTTACAGAAGGTATCACTATCTTTCACCGTCAGTAGTGATCAGGTTGTATTATCTAGGGAAAAGGGTAAACCACAAGTCATTATGGTTTGAGATAAAGAACTGGAAGATATTGAATGGAGAAATTTGAGACCAACCCAAAACAGATGTTGGAAATGTAGGCATAAAGAGAAGCCTTAACCCCTCAAAATGTGCTGACTAACATATTAATTGAAGGATCCAAATGAAAACAAAACGAAATACATATATGCCAATAGAAAGAGAAACCTGGAAAAGGTCCTGAAATGGCAGAAGCTCTTAAATGACCTAATCTTGGCTCTATTTTAAGGTTGCTGTTTTCAGGGGACAGACTGTCAAGTTCTTGATTTGTATGCTAATATGAACAGGGTGGATTAAATGGAAAGCCTCATTTTCTACCATTGCATCAGCAGTGTGCTACAAATGAGTGTGGCATGGATGCAAACCAGAATTTGGAATGCTTTGCTTTTATTGCATTTAAGTAGAAATGACTGTTAAAGGTGTAAGACAATTTAAACACCCAGACCCAAAGTGGTATCTTCCCTTTTGCTTGTCAGAAGAAACAGGGACTTTGAAGTACCTTTAAGTTTATAATATCTGCTCAATTTACCTGTCTGTTATTAAAAGAAGACAAAGAAACAAAACCAAATGACTGCTCAAAGGATTCTGAAGATACTGATTTCTCAGCTTTATGCATGGACTGTCCTGCTTAGATGTGAGAGTGCCACATGGGAGTGACAGGTGCGCAGAAAATATGCTTTCTCTGGGAACATAACAGACTCTAAGAGTTCTGTCTGTTTAGCTTATCAAAAAGAAGACTGAGAGGTGATTTTATTATGGAATATAAGTATCCTTCTGGGGAGGAAATGACAAAAGGGTCTTTTGTATAACAGAGAAAAGACTTAGCAAGTACCGTCGTTGGAAGTGAAAGGCAGAAAAAATTCACATAGGAAATAAAACACCATTTCTTGAACCAAGGCTACCTGAGCAGTGGTACAAAGCCCTAAACAGAGACTGGAATGGGAATTTTATTCTTCGAGTCAGAGGGCAAGTTTCTATGCAATGTATCCTTTAGCTGGTGGGCAGAATATAAGGGAAATGGGATGCAACGTAACAGCCATGGTACCCAGGAAATTGCTTCAGGTAGTGTATACAGCATGGCTAAATTCTGCTTAAAAGTTACAATTTTAACTTTCTCTGTCTCTGAGTCTGAGCAGACCATCCACGATGTCCTCTGTTGTTACCTGCCATTGAGGAGGCTTATCTCAGTCAGTACCTCATTGGTGGTCCAGTTAACATATACTGTGGTCAGCCTGAGTCACAAGATCCAAAACACCTTTGTCTGTGGATGAGACACTTGTCTCAATGTCATTTTAGCAGCCACCATTTTTACAGTAGCCTGGAACACACACCCAGGAGGTGGAGTATCCTCGTTCTTAGCTCAACAAGATGGGGACAATGCTCACACCATCCAAGTGTGACATAGTCATCACAAACCCAGAACTGGGACATAGTTGGGGCCCAATGGCCTGAAGAAGATAAAGTCTGACTTTTTAGTGTGTAAGGGATGGGAGGAATTACAATTCCTTTTCCCAGTGTGCTTTTGGCACTTTAACCACTGAATTTTAAACACAGAAATGCAAGAGCACTTCTGGGAGCAGTGAGTTGGTATTCAGTGACCTCTATCCAAGGCAGACTCATTCAAATACCTACACAAGGCATGAAAACTTCCTTTAAGATCCCTTGGAGGTTACTTATTTGTTGAAAGTTATGCACAAGTTACTTCTGCTGTGCAAAGCATTCCTTGTAATGCTGTCACACAATAATCACACGTTACACATTACCCTCCACAGTAGTGCCCAGTGCCTAATGGGGAAAAAAAGGTTCTTCCTAGACCTACATTAGGTTTCATATAAGGCAGCTTTTTCTGGAGTAACTTAGAGGGAAAGGTGGTAATTGGCACAATTTTATCTAAGATTGATTCTGTTTTCTGGGAATTAAATAATATCAGATTATCAGATGCTGGGTGTATGTGGGCTTCATGTTCTTTTTTATTCAGTTACTCAGTAAAAATAACAATGACAACAATTTCCGTGTCAAAGAGAGATTGTGTTGCCTTTTCCCACTGAAATGCATGAGATGCAGAGGGTTGGCACTAGAAAGCAGTAAGATATGGAAAGACAGAAATGGATGTGTTCAGTCTTGGATAAACTGACAAGGAGGAGGAAATGAAAAGGATGAATCAAAACTGACTCAGCTACCTTAATTGATTTTTAAATGACGCATGTCTCATCTCGTGCTGAAGAGGATGTTGGTCAAACTTCCCCTGCTAACAAACCCCACTCTATCTACTGATACATGTGTGGCACTTGTTACCCTGAAATCGGGTGCCCTCTCAGAGATAGTCTGGCTAAGGGATCATATTTCTTAGGATAATCAGATTTCTTAGAATCATATTTATTAGGATAATCATATTTCATAGGATATCATATTTCTTAGGATAATCAGACTCATAATAGCTAGAATTTTGTTTCCTTTCTCTGTATCTCAGACAAAGCCAAAAATTTGGGTGAAAAGACAGGGATTAGGCTGTAAAGTTGCATCTTTATAAATGGGATGGGATGGGATGGGTAAGTTGTGTCTTTATCATGTCTCTAATGTATATTAGGACAATGGACTAGATTAACACTGTTGGTGGCTGGGAGCAGTTGCAACAGTGTGAAGGTTTGGAGACTAGCTGAAAGGGAGAAAAAGTACATCAAAGGATAGGTGAGAAGATAACAGCTGGAGGATGTTGAGGTTGCTAATAGGAAAGACAAGCAATGGAATTCTACTTCTTGGTTTACAAGTTGACACATGTAATGAGAAAGCAAGTGCTTATAATCCTTTCACTTGCATGAGTGTGCCTAGAGATCTCTGTGTTGTGATAGATAGGATCAGAGTTCAGAAGAGCACTTTCTAGGGGTAGTAAGCAAAGAAGCATGTCAAATCTCAGAAAATATCTGGAAGTTTTCCTCCAATAAAGAAAACATATGTAGGAAACTGATTACAAGATGCAAACACAGAGAAGTTTGTTCTGCTTTCTTTGAAGCAGATTCACTATGTAAGGGCTTGGTGAAGCAGTTCTCTACCAGTCCATTACTTTTTTTTCAGGACAGACATGCTCTACACAAAGAGGATCTGCTTTGTAAACTTATCAGAGGTTTAATCCTTTGGCTTTCATCACGCTTCTTCATGGGTGCTTACAACAGCTGCATTAAAGAGATAAGTACCTAGATCTTGTGCCTTCTTGGTGAAAAGAAACAAACACTTACAGGTCACAAACCATCTCCTCCTAAGTGGATATCTGGAAAAGATCAAATGAATCATAAGCCAAAGTGTCTATTTCTCTTTGTGGACTGTAAATGGAGCTGATGGTGATACAGGTTCATACATATGCTGTTATCTATACTGTTCTCTGAGAACTGCTCAAAAAATAAGTTAATCACACTCAAATTAACAGTACCAGAATTAAGCAGAAAAATATTTTGGAGTACTTAGGTGCTGAGATACTGGTTTTTGTTCTAACTTTGAAATAAACCAAAATGTCTGAAGTTACCTGTAAGTGAGAATGAAGATTCCTCACAGAGTCTTATGGGTGTGTATACCTAATGGTGTGTATATAAAGGAAGCTTCCACATGGGCTGCTAAAAGGTAGGGGGCTAGGTTGTGAAGAAATTAGTCTGATGATTCCTGTGTTCTGATGGGAAACCATCACAATGAAAATCTTCCACTTTTGATGTTATCTCATGTTTCACGGTGTTTTCCTCACTTCATGGGTAAACAAATTTTCTATATTGATTCTTTCACACCAAAAACTATAGCCTTTGCTCTATGGAAGACTGAAAGACAGAAAGGCAGGAGCTATAGATACATCATCTGGAAACTATCTGTTTAATAATGATGTACCGAATGTGCTTCATAGAATCATACAATGATAGAGTTGTCAGAGTAGAAAGAGACCTTAAAGATCATCTAGTTCCAACCCCCTGCTTGGAGGAACAACATCCACTAGATCAAGTTGCCCAGGGCCCCATCCAGCCTTGTCTTAAAGCTTCCAAGCATGGGGCTTCCATAACCTCTCTGGGCAACCTGTTCCACTGTCTCACCACCCTAACAGTGAAGAACTTCCTCCTAATATCTAATCTAAGTCTACCCTTCTTTCACTTGCATCCATTCCCCCTGGTTCCATCACTATCTGACCTCCTAAAAAGTCCCTTCCTAGCTTTCTTGTAGGCCCCCTTCAGATACTGGAAGGCCACAAGAAGGTGTCCTCAGAGCCTTCTCTTCTCCAGACTGAATAACCCCAACTCTCTCAGTCTGGCCTTGTAGCAGAAGTGCTCCAGCAGTCCAGAGGTGCTCTCAGGACTCACTGCAGCACTTCCATATCCCTCTTGTAATAGGCGCTCCAGAACTGGATGCAATATTCCAGGTGGGGTCTCATGAGAGCAGAGTAGAGGGGGAGAATCACCTCTCTCGAC